>APFE030680626.1:82210-135048 GCA_000404065.3 Pinus taeda
TAAGCATGGGAGAAATTTCACATCCTTTATCTTTAAAAACACACCAATAAAATGTTTTGACTATACAACTCCCTCATATTGAGAAGTAATTCTCTCACTCTATCTATCTTTATATATAATTACATAATTGTGCATATTGAATTTTTTTTGTCATCAATATTTTTTAAATGTCATATATCAACTTTATATTAAGAATTTATTGAACCACACATGTCCCTTTTATTAGAAAGTAACTTGAACTTTTTACTTTTAATTACCTTTTCCTATAAAAGCAATATAGATTTATCTTAAACACACATCTAGAAAGCTTCTAGAGTGATTGAATCCCTTGAGTTGCAAATCTATTTTAAAGCGCAAAACTTGATCAAAGATTTGCATCTAAAATAATTTTATCTCTCTTCACCCTTAAATAATCCATAGTTAAAATGGATATATATATATAAAATATATATATTATATATATATATATATATATATATTATATATTGCATTTTAATGCATAAATGGACTCAAACCTTGAAAATCCCCTTGAACATGTGGGTTTTCTAGAGTACACAGCTTAAACGTGTAATTTGTGAATGCATAAATGGATTCAATGCCTTGAAAATCCCCTAGGGAACTTAAATTGTGTAAACTACACAGCGTAAACTCGCAATATTTGAATGCATAAATGGATTCAATGTGTTGAAAATCACCTTGGGAATTTGGATTGTGTAGACTACACAAGTTAAACTTGCAATTCCAACAAAACTTTGTTGGATGTGAAAGAAAATTCACTAAAAATATATACCTAAATAGGGTCAACATGTAGAATAGTGAAGCTACTTAAAATGTTTTAACCATTAAAAAAACTCATTGCTTTAAAAATTGGTATGTAGGTTTTTTTAGCATCATTATGGGTTTTGTGGGTCTGTAGCCCCGCACTTTCTTATGTGCTTTTCCTTCGAATGTTTTCAGGAAAAGGGTTTTTTATTTTTTCAAGTATGAGTTGGGGTACCCATCCCTGCCTCTGAAATGTCACCTTTTCCCTATCAATTTTGATTTTATTCCCCTGCTAGGTCTGACTTATGGGCCACGTATATTACCTTGTTGTCTTTATGGCCTATTGGGGGAGATGAGGTGGACTACTCATCTAATATTATCTCAGCTCTTGCTTTCATCTCTCAACATGATTTTGTCGTACTTAATTCATTCACCTTAGAGGAAATTTCAACATAAAAGTGGCCTCCTAAGGAAAACTAATAAAATAAGAGTTATGAATTTTGGAGGGAAAAGAACAAAACTACTTTTTTACTTGTATTTTTGGCTTATCTCCTTATCAATTTACCCAAGTTTCAAGTGTAGACACTCATTGGATGCAAAATTAAATTCCACATCGAACAAGTACCCATTATGCATACTTTTGAGAAGACTCACATTCATAAAAATTGAAGATACCTTAAAAAAAACGTGATGAACATGTATTTTTAATGTATCTTCAGTTTTTATGAATGTGGGTCTTCTCAAAAGTATGCATATTGGGTACTTTTTGGATGTGGAATTTAATTATGCATCCAACGAGTGTCTATATTTGAAATTTGGGTAAACCTATAAGGAGATAAGTTAAAAATACAAGTAAAAAAAACTAGTTTTTCTTCTTTTCCCTCCAAAATAGCTACATGTACCTCTTTTAAATTTAAAGGATTTTGATTGGTTGCATATTATGACATGGAAATTACGTAAAAATTTCATGGGCACTTTTAGGCTAAAATTTCCTCTAATGCCTATTCTCTATAATTCTCAATGATTGACAACAATGTATTGCCTCTCACTTTGCCACCCATCTTGGACCCATCCTCACCTTCCCTCTCCAAACCTAGTGTTTCCCTATCCATGAGTTTTCCTCCTCCCATTTCCTATGCACCTCGCTCCCTCCCTCAGCCCTCCCTCATAGTCATAATGTAACCCTGCTCCATCCCTTGCTCAGAATTTTAATGGTCACACAAGTAGGCATAGGAAATTTTGCATCCAATGATGACAAGAATATGCTAGCTTTGTGGTGGGAAAAGAGATCACCCTTTCTCAAGTACTAGATCTCTCTGAAATAACCCTAGTGGGGCACTTCAATGGTACTCTAGCAAATTTATCTAGCTTACAAGTGGCTCTCGAACAATTGAAAGCCTTCCCTAGGTTTTATCCCTAACTATAATCTTCTTCATCAAGATTGGTTGGCATTTATTTTTTGCTCAAAAGAGGATAGTGAAACCAATAAGGCGTGTTCCTAGTCTTGGGGAAAAGCAAGTCTCTCCCTCAAAACCCTGACTGTAAATTTTGATCCTTCTAGGGAGCCTATGGAATACATAAAAGTGTGGGTTATCCTTCTAGGGTTACCTCTCCTACTTTGGGGGAGTGATATTCTCATGGCTATTAGGAATAAGACTGGGGCCTTTGTTAGGTTGGAACTAGGATGTGAAACCAAGCTCGATCATATATGGGCGTGAATACGAGTCAAAGTTAAAGGAAGGACTTTTAACTGACATAATGATTTAGATGGATGATCATAATTGGACATTCAGGATTGATTACTGGAAGTTCCCTTTTTGATGCTCCCATTGCCACACAGTTAGTCGTCTCCAATAGGATTGTTCGTGTGAGGTCTCATTCACCACTACTCTTCTAAGGAAGTCCTAATCAGTTAGTTCAGGCTCTGTCTTTGCCACAAGCATGATTCGTCCCAGTTATAGCATTCCAGAAGCCATAATTTCTCCATATTCTACTATTAACTCTATGGAATCGACTCTAAGTGTGGCAGTTTCTTTTGCATCTCCAAGTAATTCTATATCTTCCCCCTCTCTTTATGCTCTCCTTCCCTCTTATTCTTCACATCCTCCTCTTTCCCCCTCCCTCCCTGTAAACCTTCCATCTTTGGTTTATACTCTTCCCCCTTCCTCCTATGTTATATTATGTAGCACAGACATGTGTTCTAGTCTCAGATAATGTCTATGAGGCTAGGAAACACATTTTCTCCAATAACCAGAAAAGATTTCACAAGAAAATGCCTTGATTATAATTAATTAAATAATTTATTAATTTTTCTAAGTCTAACTTAGGTAAATGGCTTAATTAATTGGGATTAATTGAGGTAATTTGATTTTCCTCTAGTGACTTCTAGAAAATTCATGAGAAGGGGTCAAGATGATCTTAGACACTGATTGAGATTAGATCATAGCCATTGATTTTTCAACGAGATATTACGAAAGGAAATCGATGGTAATTTGGAGAACATACCAGTGAGATATTGAGACACAATATTGTAGTGAGGGCAAGGGCGCAGAGGTAGCGTAGGTACACTAACAACGGGGGTTTTAGCAAGAAAAATTAAGAAGAGATTTCTAGAGGAATTCTTCACGAGATTCCAGCATTCTGAGAGAAAGGAAATATAGAGGCTGAATTATTTTGTAGAGAGGTCACATTAGCCAATGCACATAGCCGGGTAGTAGTTCGATTTCTAGTTGTCAGAGAAAGGTGTCGAACAATGTGTGAGTTGCTCAAATGAGTTGCAAGATGAAGAAGACATTGCAAGAACAATTTTCCAAGGTAGTGCGAGTTCAAGAGAGGGTCGTGTGCATTTCCAGAGTCATCAATGAAAAATGCAAATAGGAGTGTGAGTTGCAAGCAGGAGGTTGTGAGGTTTTGTAGAAGACAACTTTGTGTTTCCAAATCAATTTTGCTAGTGCAGAAAATTACCAAAGCTTAGCCAGTGATAGGAAAGCAATTCATGTACTCTTTAATTTTCTAAATAATTGATTTGGACTTATACAAGAACACAACATAATATAAATACAAGCATAAACACCAAGATGTAGCAGAAATAAAACTTAATTTCATTAATATTAAAGAATTAAAATATTCTTACATATATAATGGAATAAATGATCTCGGGCAATGGTATCTTATCTCTAAGAAGAGATGTGGCGGCTACATGCCTTTGAACTATGTTACAATGAGGCTCAATGGACTTTTTATTATTGAACAACAAGGGAAAACCATAAACAACCAAAACCCTAACCCCAGGAGATGGAATGCTAAGAGTTTATGGGCCTCGTTGAGGTTAGTTGGGCAGCCAACTTCTCGGGGTTGTAACTTGGTCATATGATCTTGGTTTGGCATGTATGATACCTCATTGAAAAGATATTTCTGACTACTATAGGATTTTTCACATCCCCATGCCTATGTAGGCACATCCCTACGTAGGTACATGCCTATGTAGGTACATGCCTATGCAGGCCCATTCCTACGCAGACCCATGCCTATACAAGCTCATTCCTACGCAGGCCCATGCCTATGCAGGCCCATAGCCGTTTAGGGGGTCCAAATAGCTCCAGAAGTTTAGGACCCAAAACACTGCTAAAAATAGTAAATGTTGTTATAATCATGGAAACGAATGAAACCGACTGGAGGTCTATCTGGAATAGGTGGGTGGCCACCAATATCCATCTGGATCATTCCTCCCCCCTTAGGAAGCAATGGTCCCCATTGTGTGCAGAGCCTCCATGAGGTGAGGAAGTTTTTATTAAACCTGGTCCCTGGTGAGCCACTTACCCTGGTGAAGGCATTGGCCTGCCTTGATGACTCGATAGAGCTAGAATTTCTGTTGGCGACTGTTCTTGATCTGTATGTCCATGATCCTATCAGTTGTGGCCTAATCGATGTAGCTGGGGTTGAGCTATGTTGGTGTTAGCTGCTCATCAACATTGGATGTGTCCAACAAAGGGGAAAGTATGGTCACAGCTGGTCCACATTGAATATTGGATGCAGGCTAAGGAACGGTGGAATGTTGAGCTTGAAGGAATTTTCCCCTACAACCTTGGTGATGGTGTATGGCCCATATCAGAGTAGGTGAAGTTTGTGGTGGAGCCTAGCGAGGCGCTCCTTCTGCATATGTAACCAAACTTCATCGCCCACTTAAAACTTGTGTGGCATTCAATGTTGATCATGAAATTGCTTTTACTTAGCATTGGCTCTGTTCAATATGTCATGGACCTACTGGAGGATGTGTTGAATGCAATCAATGAAGGTATTATCCCTTTCAGCTTCAGCCTAGACATGAGTCAAATTTGTTTGAGTAGCTGCAAATGGTATGGCCACATCAATGGGACATAGTTGTTGGAATCCCAATCCCACCTGGAAGAGGTTGTGGCGAGTTCAGCTATGGAGAGCTCTGTTGTAATTGTGTTGGACATAGGGGAGGATTTCATCCCATGTGTGTGGATGCTTCGAGTTGTACATCTACAGATTGTGCACGATCATCCTATTGACGACCTCTATTTTGCCTTCAGTTTAGGGATGGAAGGTCGTGGACTTAGTGAGCTTGGTATCCAGCATCAACCACAGGCTTGACCAAAATATACTCAGGACCCTATTGTCATAATTTGAGATAATGGATTGTGGGATCCCATGTACCCACACTCGTTCAAAGAAGAGCTTAAGAGTGGCTTCTGTTGTGATACTCTTCTTGTGGGCTTCCAGAATGACCATCTTAGAGAATCTGTCAACAACCACGAAAATGCAGTCATTGTCATGCTTTGTAGAAGGAAGGCTTGACACATAATCCATGGAGATGGATTCCCAAGGCCAACAAGGAGTAGGTAGAGGATTAAATAGGCCCTTCTTCTTGATGATTGGTTTGGCAATGGCACATTCAGTGAAGGATCTGATGTACCTCCCAACATCTTATCAAAGGTTTGGCTAATAAAAATACTTCTACAACATTGCCATTGTTTTCTCTACTCTGAAATGTTCAACGACCCGATTGTCGTGCGCCTCCCAAATCATCTTGGAACGCTCGCTTGAAGGAACATAGAGGTGACCAAGGTGGCATAACATTGCACCTTGGAGGTGAAAATAAGGAACTTCCTTGCCTTCTAGGAGCATCTGGTATGTGTTGTTGAATTTTGGATCGCTCTTATAAAGATGTGGCCACCTCGAAGTCTCGTGTCCACAAGAGTCAAGCATAGTGGTCAGCGCCATGATCAACAGTCTGCTGAGGCAGTCTATAACATTATTGGTGTTACCATTCTTGTACTTAATGTTCAAATGGAACTGTTGTAGGTATGTGGACCATTTCTGATGGTGATCATTCTACAACTTTCCTTGTGTATGCATGAACTGCAAGGGCTGGTGGTGTGTGTGGATGACCATTTCCTTCCCTAGAATGTAATGCTTGCATTGTTGGCAGGCCTTCACAATGGAATACATCTATTTTTCATAGGTGGGATACTTTCAGACTATGTCTGAAATTGTCTCACTATGATATTACATTAGATGCCCTTGTTGAGTAAGAACTGCACCAATAACATAGTTGAAGGCATTTGTCTCAATCTCAAACGGTTGTTGAAGATCTAGTAATGTGAGCAATGGTGCAAAGAAGAGGCGATGCTTCAACACATAAAACACCTTCTGTTGGGATTCAGACCAAAATAACTTTTCTTTCACTTTTTCCTTAGTGACTTGACTCAAAATCCAAGTGATATGAGAGAAACTGAACATGTACCTGTGGTCTAAATTAGCAGGACCCAAAAATCTACAGAGCTTTGTTAGAGTGGTTGGGGTTGGCTAATCCCAAATAACTTGTATCTTGGTTGGGTCCACATTCACACCCTTCTCATCAATGATGTACCCTAGATATTGAACCTAGGTGATACCAAAAGTGCATTTCTCCAAATTGGCACACAATTTTTGTTGTCGCAGGTTTTGGAGGACATGTCGAATATGGTGGAGGTGCTCTTCCCAACTCTGGTTGAGGATCAGGATGTCGTCCAAATACACTACCATGAATGAGATGGTGAAGGGCCACAATATGTCATCCATAATCCTCGTGAAGGTTGTGGGGGCATTTTCCAACCCAAAAGGTATGACCATCCATTCAAAAAGGTCCTCCTTGGATTTGAAGGCAGTCTTCCACACATCAGAGGGTTCAATTGGTACCTGGTGATAACCAAACTTCAAGTCAATATTGCTGAAATATTTTTCCCCCTTGAGTTGGTCTATAAGATCAGCAATCTGTGGGATTGGATATATATTCCGAACAATGATCTTATCCAACGCCTAATAGTTAATACAGAGTCTCCAGGTCCCATCCTTCCTTTGTACCAACACAATTGTGCTACCACAGGGTGATGAACTTCGCCTCATCTGCCCTTTCTGCAACAACTCTTGAATATGCCTCTTAATTTCGTTGTTGGGTAGCGAAGTGCTCAGGGGAACTCAATGGAGTGCTTGACCCAACAGTGTAGGGGTACCCCTATGGGTGAGGTGAAGATATCCCTGTATTCCTCCATGACCTTTTCCATTTGTTGTTGTCGTGCGAAGGAGCCCTATCTGGAGGCTGTGGATGTGGCCACAATCTTCTTCTTTCCTTGAGGGTGAATCATAAGGAAGATCAATTTCCTAGTCTAGGAAATGATCTTACTACATTTCTTCGCAGAGATCAAAGAGATGGTGGTAGGTGGTGCTACCTATGGTATCTTATATCACTTATTACCTAGAGAAATAATAGCAATGTGAGGCCTAGACTCATACACAGCATGACACTTCCACAAGTATGATTGGCCTAATAATAAATCACACACTTCAAGAGGAGAAACATCACATAGTACCTCATTTGCAAAGGGCTTGATGTTGTAGGGAAGGTGGCACTTCTGGCTTATGCAAAGATGTCATCCTTGTTGAAGCCACCTGATGGTGTACGGATACAGCTGTGGTGCTGTTGATAGACCCAAATTCTTCATGACCTCTACTAAAATGAGGTTCTTTTGGATTCCATTGTCGACAATGAACTGCAGTGGACAACCCTTCACCCACATCTGTGAGTGGAAGGGTCACTCCCCCTTCTTTATATCTTTGAGCTCAATCTTATGGATCTTGGTGGTGGTAATGGTGGCACTAGGCTCCACATCAATAATCTGCTTCCCTTTTTGGTTCCCCTTCTCGGGTTCTGACTCATATTCAGAACATGCATCTAATTCGGAATCTTTCAACTCATCCACCAGTGACTACTTGGCTCAACAATCACTTGCGTTGTGAGTGGGGCTCTTATGGAACTCACACCATTTCCTTGTGTCCTTCTTTATCTCCGTGGTGTTGTTCTTTTCTTATGGTTTCGAAGGGTTTTCCTAGGTTTCCCTGCCTTGGTTTTGTCCTTTCTTTTGGGATTTAGGGGTTCCTTTCCCTTGCTTTGGATTCACATATCCAAGGCCTCCCTTCTTCTGTTTAAATTTATGCTTGTTCTTGATAGCATATCGATAGGTAGCACCAAGTGAGGAGATGTCCAAGAACTTCATTTCATCCTAGATGTACTTGTGTAAATAGTTGCTCTACTTCAGTACCAAATTTCGCTTAGAATCCTTGATACCCAACTTCGTATGAAGGGTATGAAAAATATTTATGAACTCTAGCACGTCTTGGTCCCTTCCCTGTCACAACATGGTCCACTTTATGTATTTATCTTCATAGCTCCTGACAGGATAATATTGTTCCTTAATGGCATCTCAAAAATAATTTCGAGTTGGTGCGAAAGAAAATAGTGAGGGTTCACTCTCGTCCTTTCGTTCACAGTAGGTTTCCCACTAGTCCTTGACATGGGTGACGACTTTGAGGAGTTTAAAAGTAATATTTTCCGATTAGAAAAGTCATGAACTGAAAAATATCCTTCCAACATATTTAACCATCTATCTACGATGTTTGCATCTATCTGGCCTTCAAATATGGGAATTTCAAAGTTGACTTGTACCTTGGGAGTGGCGCCTCTAGAGTGGATTTTGAATGAAGATGTGTCGCATGTGGGTAGCTGCCGAAGGATCTGGGCAAATGTATCCATCATCTCATTCCTCTATCGCTCGAGGGCTTCCTCAAGCAATATTTTGAAATGATATCCTACTCCCTCATCTTTATTTTCTTCTTCCATCGAAGGTCGTCAGGGTTTGCGAGGCTGGTCTTGCAAAGGTTCAACTAGTTCACGCCATAACTCCTTATACCCTTACCTCATTAACGACATACAAAGAAAAATAGAGAAAGAAAAGACCACCTTGATACCACTGATCCAGAATTATACAAGAACACAACATAATATAGATACAAACATAAACACTAAGATGCAATAGAAATAAAACTTCATTTCATTAATATCAAAGAACTGAAATATGCTTACATACAGAATGGAATAAACTAGGTCAGGCGATGGTAGCTTATCTTTGAGAAGAGATGTGGTGGCTACATTCCTCTGAATTGTGTTATAATGAGGCTCAAGGACCTTTTTATTATTGAACAACAAAGGAAAACCCTAAACAACCAAAACTCTAACCCCAAGAGATGGAACACCAAGAGTTTGTGGGCCACGTTGCGGTTAGTTGGGCAACCAGCTTCCCAGGGTCATAACTTGGTCATACGATATCCATTTGGCACGTATGATACCTCATTGGAAATATATCTTTGAGTACTATAGTATTTCGCAGGTACCTACCTATAGCCACAAGTCTACTGTAGACCTCAAAAAACATTGTTTAGGGGGTCAAAACAGCTTTAGAAGTTCAGGGCCCGAAAAATTGCTAAAAATAATGAATGTTGCTATAATCAAGGAAATAAATGAAACTGACTGGAGGTCTAGGTGGGATAGGTATGTGGCCACCAATATCCACTTGGATCAAGAATTAATAGTAAAACCCTCATCTACAGAACTAGGTTTCCCCACACTATGGTTTTTCGAGGGACAATTGTCCAAATGTAGCAGTGTTCATTATTTATGTGTGTGTGTGTGTTATAATTTTTCAGTTCCTATGGTTATTTATTTTTCTATGAAGTTGAAGTTGTGTTTTATTGAGTATTTTACACACAAAAAATTGCAAAACACAAATAATCTAAATTGATAGGTGAATAATAACCAATAACTGCAGTGTGAATTCCAAAGAGGGCCATATGCATTTCTAGAGTTGCTAGTGCGAGTTGCGGGTAGGAGTGTGAGTTGCAAGTAGGAAGATGTGATGTTTTGTAGAAGGAAACTTTGGGTTTCTAGATCAATTTTTCAAATGGGAAAAATTACCTAAGCTTATCCAGTGATATGCAAGTAGTTGATGTACTCTTTAATTTGTTGAATAATTAATAATAAAATCCTCATCTGCAGAATTGTTTTCCTTACACTGGAGTTTCTGCAAGGACATTTGTCCAAAAATAGTGATGTTCATTATTTGTGTGTGTGTGTTGTTGTCCTCTGAGATGACTCTAGGTCAGTTAGTCATGCAAGAGCATCTAAAATGTTTTGTTTGTTTTTAATGTTTTTGGATGACCAATGTTATGATTTATTGAAAATGGGTGCTTAGGCCTTAACAGTTACTAAGTTAAATGAAAGGGATGTTATTTGTCTAACTATAGTAAATTGATTTAAAGTGAGTGAATAGTAGAATCTTAATAAAAGATAACTTGCTAAATATTCAAACAGAATATTTTATTGGTTATAAGAAAAGAATACAGGCAAACAATGTTTCCTGCAGAACAAAATATATTTAAACGAATGCAGATTTTTGTGACAATTAATTGATATAGAGGAGCTTATAATAACAAATAGTCTTATAAACTAGTCCCTAGTTATTGCTAATAACTTCATAGGGGATTCAAGGTTGGATGATACTTCATATGATCTTACCCAGATCTCTGCATAAAAACTTAAATATATGAAGAAAGACATAATGAAATAAGCACATATGAAAAACTTACTAGGAGACAAACTATAGAAGGAAAATTTAGAATCCTTTCATTAAGTTGGAAAATCTCTGCTCGGTTACAATTTTGTTCTCAAATCTCATCCAAGGGTTCAACCCTTAATAACTTGA
The DNA here is from genome assembly GCA_000404065.3 of Pinus taeda. NCBI lineage: Eukaryota > Viridiplantae > Streptophyta > Pinopsida > Pinales > Pinaceae > Pinus > Pinus taeda. Next base: position 93,073 of record APFE030680626.1, read on the forward strand.
AGGAGGAGTTATTTATACAAAAGTTCTTTTAGATATTTTGAAAACAAAAATACAAAAATAGTACAAAACTATAGGAATTTCAAAACTGCTAAGTGTTGGCACTATTCTTTAGGAATCTGTTGATGATGTGGTCCTTATAAATTGTTTCCCAGTTGTTTGTCAGTTGTTGATGAAAGTTACTCAATAACCTCACACAAGTGATCCCATATGTCTTCACTTTGTATAGCAAGATTTACCAATTTCGTGTAAACTTCATCAACCTCGGTGTACTTCTCAAAAGTGGGCTTATTTACACAAAGATGTTTAATCTCATGCTTAATAGTCAAGTCAAAATATAAAGCTTCTAACATTTGTTTCCCTGTAATATGACCCTTTATGCCTATAGATTGAGTGATCTCTAACAAATTTTGTGAAGTAGAAGAAGAAGATGGAGTAGTGATTAACGATTCTTTTGTCCCTATGGAAACTTGTGAATCATCTAAATTGATGATGATAGACTCCTTTTGACCCTGATTAGTAGTAGTGCTTTTGGAGTCAGTCCTTGATTTCTTCTGATAGTGAATGAATTTCTTTTCTCCAACTGCTGATGATGGTGATCCTTCTCTAGGCCTCTTGTCATGCTTGGTATGAAAAGTAGGAGTCTGAAGAGTAGAAGGAGGTAAAACATGTTCTTCTTCTTCTTGAAGAGTATTCTCTTCCCACTTTTCTTGATTTCTGAACTTCTCAATCTCTCGTCTTGGTGTATGATTGTAAGGTTTGGTTTTGAGTTCCACCCTTAAGTCTAAGATAATATTGAATGGGTCATAAGACCAGGTGAAGCTCGGTTGAAAACCCATCTATTTTAGTATGACATATGCTTCTAAACTTGATGATCTAGTATTACAAATGAATGATCCTACCTGTGCCTTTATCTTGAACTGAGATATCCTCTTCCCTGAAATAAAATGAAGCTCATCCATATTCATATTTTTCCTAATATATTCCAGAGAGAAAATTCTCATTGGAACATATTTGGGCAACTTATATGGAGCCAATTCGCAGCCATATACTCTAATCTTTGTGTAGTTCTAGTAAATATACTAGTATCCTATTCTAACTTGATCACTGCGATGCAGAATCCTTTTGATCTATGTACTGATCTTGGTTTCACTCTAACTCTGAGAATTTGTGCAACTGGGTGAATGAAACAATCAATGAATATCGAAAATATGAATTAAGTTGAGTTCTTCCTAATCAATGAGGTCCATTGTGTGACTGCTTGATCCTCTTGTTGATCATCTTACTTATGCAAAACAATATGTAATATGTCACCTTACTGAAAAATAAACATATGAACTAGCACAGAGGAGTATTTAAACACTCCTTCTGTAGTGATATTCATCAATTGCTCATGCATAACTTCAGCCAAGAATTGACTGTAATTATACATGAAGGCAAGCTTGTTTTCCTTAGAGAAAATTGACAAATAACCTAGGATAGCTTCATCTACCCATTGATCTGATTGGTAGCCTAACAAGCAAGAAATTAGAGAAATTATGTGTTTAGCTCTCAAAGGGAACATGGATACTGTATAAGGAGGATTCTTTTTAGGGAGCTCAACGTCTTTAGGGAGAAAGATCTCAAAATTTCGATCTCTTTGAGGGAAGGTGAGCTTATGATATAGGTCAATTAATGTTGTGGTGGAGAAAAAACTTAGGGAATCATTTTCAAGGATCGTAAGAATTTTATTAATGGTTTCTGGGGTGATAGATATCAAAATGTCTCTATTCTGAGCTACCACAGTTCTCTGCAAAGGATTATACTTGGCATGGCACCATATGACTAAATCAGGAAAGGAATAGGTCTAAGGAAACATATACAGAGGTAGAATGGATTCCCATAGGTTTATGCCATCTTCAGAGTCTATGTATGTCTGTTTTAGCCAATTATGTAATTCGAACATGCCGAATTCACATTGTGTCAGCAATCTTAAAATATTGGTCAGCTAACATAATGTGGTCCAGGTCTAAGGCATTAGAGGCCTTTCGGGTTTCTTGTACTGCAGAAGAACTGGTAGATGGCTTGTCTTTCTTCTTTGGAGCCATAATAACAAAACTGAAATGGAGAATGGTAGAAAAGTTGTAGAGATACCTTCAGAGGATGTGCACTATTTACAGGCTCAGCTCAGTAGTGGCATAAAATATGTAAAAACATGAATAGTGAAGGAATAGTGAAAGAGAAATTAAGGAAATTCAATGTAACGGGGTGAAGGGATATTTATCATCGGATTATGCCTATTGTTACATTAAAGTTGTTACTAATCGGCTAATTGGGCATTTAATGGAGGGAGATCAGCAATGGGAAACATTAAATGGCAGCAATAGATAGGAGGAAATGGATAGGCAACAATGGGGAACATGGCGTGGAGCAGTTGGAGGCGAAAGACGTGGGATATGTTACCGTTGGTGCAGTATCAGGAAGCGCGAGAAGATAAATAAAATGGGAGGGCGGGGGGGGGGGGGGGGGGGGCACATGGGCCAGGGGAAAAGGGGCGCAGTGGAAATGGTAGTAGTAAGGAGTGAGAGGGTGTGAACGCGGAGGTGATGACACGTACGGGGGAAGCGGCGTGAAAAAAATTTTTGCGCCCCCCCCCGGGACCATTATCCCATATCATGGAGAGGGGGTGCGAAGTGGCTTCCCCATCATTGATCTGGGCAGGGAGGTGGATCACTGTCAATTCTTGCTCAACCTTTATCGCTTGCAAAAAAATTACTTTTTTCGTATATGAACCTTGACTATAAAACATAAAAATGTTTATCTACAAAATAATTAATCACCACTTGAAAGGTAATTAAGTGTTAATTAAAAATTAATCTATCTTGGGCGCATTTAGACTAGAAACCCCTATTTTTCTAATTCACTAATTAAACCTAATCTAATACAATTTGGCCAAATTTTGAGCATATTAGGCGATTTATTTATCCTCTTATATCCTATCTTCTAATGTTCAACCAAGTTTAAACAGTTTGGTTGAACTTATTTTCTAATCTAAAACATAAATTTAAATGAGTTGATCAAAATTAAACAGTTTGATCCAAATCATAAGAAAATGTTCTGGCATTAAAACAAGTTGAACACAAAACCTTTATTTATTACAAATGAAATTTATTTCATGAAGTGGCATTTAAACAAGAACACTTATATAATTTTTTTATTTTCTTTCAATGGGGTTTTATTTCATCTCTTTTTTTTCTAGTTTTTCATATTTCCCTTTTTTCTTTATTTTTTCATACCCTCTTTTATAAAATAAAAACTAACTTATCATAAATAAAGCATGTTACAACATCGGCTCCAAATGGGGACTGCTTCCTCTTGCAAGTTGCAGAGAACTTGCAGATCCATGTGCCTTCTCCTTGGGCTTATGGCGTATCTGTTGAAACAAATACACATTGCATGTAAAATAAAACTCTCTTGTATAATACAATGATGAATGAATGGAAACCTGTCAATACTAAATGTAGTGCTTCAAGTACTTCCCATTGATAAGCAATGAGGAATGCTCTCCCTCCAAATTCTGTAGAATGAAAGTGTTGTTACCCTTGACCTCAGTAATGTTAAAATGTCCCAACCAAAGATTGTCAAACTTGCCATGTTTCCCTTTGTCTTCTCTTCTAGCATCCCATCTCAGTACCAAATCACCTTCCCTGAAATCTCTTTCCCTAAATTTCCTATCAAACAAGCTTTTCATTTTACTCTGATATTTCTTAAGCTTGTAATGTACTTCATCCTTATCCTCATTTAATTCTATGATATGATTTATTCTTCGAGAGAAGTCATCGGGCTCTTCATTTGACTCTTGCAAAAATTTCATAACAGGAAAAGCTAAATGTGTGGGAAATATAACTTATTTTCCATAAACAAACTGAAAATGGGATCTACCTGTTGATATTTTGGGTGAAATCCTATTGGCCCAAAGTGCATAAATGAGATGACTGTCCCAACTCCTTTTGTGATCCTCCATTTTTTTCTTTATAACCTTATCCAAACTTTTATTTTAGGACTTTGTTAGTCCATTTCCCTATGGATAGTATGGTGTAGAATGATGCAACAACATCTGATATTTCTGAAAAAACTCAATCATCTTAGTACTATTGAATGCTTGTGCATTTTTTGTCACTATTTGCCTGGGACATCCAAATCTAGACAACATATATTCTTCAGTAAACTTAACAACAACAATATGAGTTGCATTTCTGACTCGAATGGATTCTACCAATTTGGTAAAGTAATATGTAGCAGTCAATATCCATTTTTGTTGACTGCTTCATGGAGGATAAATTTCACCAATGAAATCCAATCCCCATTGAAGGAATGGTGCTTGGACTAAGAATGGAAGTAATGGAAGAGTTGTTAATCTCTGCTTTCCAGGAAACATTTGACATTGTGTACAGCTCCTCACCTTTTCTCCTACCTGTGCAAATAGAGCAGGCCAATAAAACCCTGCCCTTAAGATCTTGTATGATGTAGCCCTCCAAGCATAATTCCCTCCAAAAATTCTTGCATGAAATTCATCAGTGATCCCTTCTATCTCATTCTCCATTAAAAAAAGTAAAATGATATTAAGAATATCCTTCCAATACAGATTTGCATTTACAATACAGTACTTTATAGCCTTCAACTTCAGTGTTTTACATTGATTTTTGTTGAATTCAGGTGGACATTCAAATTCTCTAAGAAATTTCACAATATCAAAGTACCAATCTAATAACAAAAAAATTTCATCAATGTGAATCAAAATTGACTGATCTAATGCAAAAGGTTCTTGTGGATTCTCCTGTATTGGGATTTCATAAGGCTCTTGTGGATTCTTCTTAGATGGGCTTTTAGAAGGTTCTTGTGGATTCTCATGTATTGGGATTTCATAAGGTTCTTGTGGATTCTTCTTAGTTGGGCTCTTAGAAGGTTCTTGTGGATTCTCCCGTGTGGGGGTTGCAGAAGGTTCTTGTGTATTCTTCTCAGCTGGGATTTCAAAAACATAATTTATTCCTAAGATTTTGCAATTGGATTCAGCAAGGAGCTTATCCAGGCCTTGACCTTTTACTAACTTGGTAGTCTTGATGATGATATCATACTCTAAAATTTTAGTTATCCATCTCCCTCTCCTCCCATCAGTGTCAGGCTGGGTTAAAATAGTTTTGACAGCACTATTGGGTACATAGGCAATGCTAGAAGAATGGAGGAGATAGAATCTAAAGGCTTTCAGAGCTTGAACTAAAGAATAGGCTTTCTTTTCAATGATGTCATACTTTATTTCAGCATCTCTCATTAATTTGCTAAAAAATGCAATGGGTTGGTCATCTCCATATTTGTTCTTTTGCAGAAGAACAACAACTAAGGTAGTTTCAGAAGCAAAACAAAAGGCATTGAAAGGTTCAGAGTAATTTGGATTGGCTAAGATAGGGGATTTTGCAATGGCCTTTTTAATATGATCAAATGCATACCTAGCAGGAATAGTCCATTTAACTTCATGGTTATTTTTCAGCATATCAGTTATGTCCTTAACTATTTCAACATAATTAGGGATAAACCTTCTTAAAAAATGAATTTTCACAAGGAAAGATTGAACTTCCTTCTTGTTCCTTGGTAGTATGAGTGCATGAATTGTTGAGACTCTTTTAGGATCAATGACTACTTCTTCTTTAGAAATGATGTGGCTAGCATTTTTCCTTCTTGGAGTGCAAACAAAGACTTCTTGAGATTAAGAGAAATCCCAAATTTTCTGCATGTGTCAAAAACCTTTCTCAAATGGTTCAAATTATTCTCATCAAAATTGGAAAAAAACAGTTAAATCATCTAAATAAATAACAAAAAAAAAAATTGGTCTTACCTACAAATGTTAGGTCCATAGCACGTTGAGATGTGGCTCCAGCATTAGTTAACCCAAAAGGCATCTTGGCATACATGAATGTGCCCCAAGGAGTTGTAAATGAAGTTTTTTCTCTATCCTCTGGACTAACCGTGATCTTATTATATCCAGAAAAACCATCTAACATGGAAATTCTATGGGCTCCTCAAACTTTCTGAACTAATTGATCCATCTTAGGTAATGAATAATTATCTTTCAAGGAAGATTTATTCAAATTCCTAAAATCCACACATAATCTAATTTCACCATTCTTTTTTCTCACTGGAACTAGATTGGCTACCCAATCAGAGTATCTCAATGGAAGTAGTATTTTAGCATCCAGTAGCTTCTTAAGTTCTTTTTCAATTACAGGAAGAAGGACGGGATTAATTCTCCTCAATTTTTGTTTGAAAGGTTTTGCCTCTGCTTTTAATGGAATTTTATGTTCAATAAGAGATGTATCATATGTTTTTAATTCATTACAAGACTAGGTAAAAACATCTTTGTAGGCTTTAAGGAGGGCTAAATATTTGTCTTTGGCTTCCATTGACAAGGATGCAGAAATTTTAACATTTCTGATCTCTTCAGAACTTCCAATGTTATAAATTTCAATATTTTCCTCATGTGAATCAGATAGTGGATTTCTGGGGACATCATTATGATCAAAGAGCTTGTCAAGAGGGATTAACCCCCTTGGAATAAAATTTTTAGATAATTGGATAATGCTATGATCAAAAAATTTAGAATCAAATTGTGGTGTTTGATTTTCATTGTCAATTTCAATATTATCAAGATGTTCTTCCTCAACTTGAATGTTTGAGAATCCATCAATGACTTGCAAAAAGGATTTTAGTTGTTCTTCATCATCAAATATTTTTCAGTGCTTAAGACTGTCAGGAATAGATGGTCTATACTTGACTTGTATTTGATACTGGACAAGTATTTTATCAGGAACTTGCAGAGACATCCAAGGAATCTGCATGCATGTTTTGATCTTTAGGAATAGCAGTAATATTGAATGTTAAAAATAAATTTTCAATTGAATTCCAAATCTCATTCCTATAATATCTTAGTCTAGGGTGTTTAGTTTGACACGGATTCCTAACTTGTTTGACAATAAGTTCAAAATCATTGTATACACTTAAATTCTGCACCTTAAGACTTCTTGCTAACTCCAATCCTAGCAGAAAAGCTGCATACTCTGCTACATTATCAGTTACATTGAATTCAAGTTTGTATGATTGGGTAATATTTTCTTTATCTAGTGAAATTAATACAATTCCATCTCATGCTCCTTCCTTTGAGCAAGAATCATCAAAGTACAATTTCCAAATATTAGTATCAATGACTTGGGGTTGATCAACAATGTTTTCAATAGTAAGTTGATAATTTTGTGAATTGTTAACTGATAGTTCAAAACACCTAAAGTCTTGGTCAACAACATAAATAGGATGATTCCTAGATTGATCAGATTTACAAATAGTATTCATAAATCTAACTTCTCTGTATAGCCTGAGATGCTCACCCCCATATATAGGAATAATGGCATAAGACATATCCATTTGTAGGCTTTCTCCTAATTTAGCACAAGATATTGATGACAGCATGCCAAATTTTGGAGGAATGTCAGTGACTACTATGTCTAAAACCATACTTTTGACAGGGATCTGAACTAAGGTAACCACCATGTCTTTAATAAGTACAAGACAAGGAATTTTCTTGGAGAAAAAAGTGTAAAGATCATGGTAAGTTCTAGTGACTTCTAATTGTAGCTGGTCCATGATCACTTTATGCATTAGATTATGGGAAGCCCTAGAATCTAACATACAGTTATATAATAGGAAATCATGAATTTACAAAGTCACATAAAATGGTGGTACATTCTCATCTATAATGTCAAAGCTAGGACCAAAAACTATTGAGGGTTTTTCGTCCTGCAGGCTTATCACATCCCCTTCAGCATCCACACTAGATGACTGAATCCATTTAGAAACTTGGTTCTTATACCCTGGGTTCTTTGACAATTCAGCTAGGGGAATTGGTATTTTAACTCTTTCCTGTTCTCTTTCAACATCGAAGGTTGTCAAAACAATTTTATCAATATGGCTTGTTTCAGTTGTTTGATTCAATGGTTGAATGATTGTGGTCTGGATTTCGGCAGATTTGATCTGAGGTTCATTTAGAATGGGACTTTTTAGAGGTCTACCAGGCCCTAACCTAGGTCTTATATCGTATCTTCTATTCAATTCTCCAATTAGGAATTCAGATAAGGTGTGATATTTATAAATTTGATTGTTTCTTGATTCTGAGAAGATTGATTTAAAGGGTGAGAAACAATAGCATTATGTACAGATGAAGAATCAAAATTATTTATATCTTCATATATTATAGGTCCAATGTCATCTAGTTGTTGGTCATCAATCATCAGAGGGGGTGGGATCTGTTGATCAGTGTTAGGTCCCTGCAAGATTTGAATTTGAGGGACTCTTCTAAACTGAGTTTGTGGTCTAGCAACAATTTGTTGTAACATTCTAGGTTGAGTTTCAATCTTAAAAATCATATTAGAAATATTTATAAGTAATGATGTTATCTCATCTATTTTCTAATCATCATTTTTGGTTTTTGAGGAAGGCCCTTCCTCCTTATCTTTCATTTTTCTTTCCACCTTTTCAGCCTTGGATTTGAGTTTAGATAAAGTTGATCTGTGAGCCTCAACTTCTATAACATTAGTTTGCATGTCCTGCAAGGTAAGGGATGTCCTTTCCCTCAAGATGACTGCAAAGTCATCATCAAAGGCTTTGGAAAACCTAACTTTTGCTGTTGTAACTAGAGGTTTACAATCAAAAGGCATTTTGTGGTAAATTTTATTAAATCGTTTAATGAAATCTGCCACTAGTTCTCCATGATTCCTTTTAAGCTCTTCAAACTCAGTAAGATAGTAAATTGGATCCTTTTTAACACCCCACTGATTCTTGAATATAATAGTTAATTCATTCCAAGACTAAATTGAATCAGCTCTTACTTGTCTAAACCATATCCTGACATTTCCATCTAAAGACTAAACAAATAATCACATATATACATCCTCATGATCTATGTTCATATTATCTACAAAATCTAAAAAGCTAGCTAGATGATATTCTGCAGACAAACCAGTTTCCGCATTCAAATGGGCAGGTGTTTCAAATACCCATTAAGAAAATTATTGAGCTGGTTGGGAAGATGCAGAGAAGCATATGTAGCTTTAATTATAGGTTGAAAGGCCATATATGAAGATGAAGAAGAAGATGATTCAGTAGAAGAGGTAGGAGATGATGTAGTGGAGGATGAAGAGGAAGGTGATGAAGCAGTGGGTGAAGATGGAGGTGTAAAAGTGGGAGGAGGAGAATGGGAAAGTGGAGGATCCCTAGAATTTTTCAAAGGTGTTTTAATAACTAACTTCTGAACCTATGTTTCAACCTGCTCTTTACTTTTAAACAAATGGTTTGAATATACAGAGAAGGTTTCTTCAGGTTGGGTAGAAGTAGATGGAAATTTATAATGAGTGGGGGAGATAATATCAGTTGGTTTTAGCTCCGGTAAATGTACATCTAGTTCTTCCTCTGACTTGGGTGAATCTAAAAATATTTTAGAGAGTTTATATGATTCCAAAGATTGGAATAAGAGAGCTGAATCCAGATCAAATCCTTTAGATAAAAGTTCTAAAACCCTAGGTGTTACATCAGCCAAATATAATTGGGATGGAATAGAGCTAAAGGGACCAAAAACTGAAATATCCTTAGGCTGTAATGGTATAGAAGAAGAAGCAAAAGCCTCAAGTCTCTTTCTAAATGAGGCCTCTCTCACCAATCTCTCTGGATCAGATAAAGGAGATATAATTTGAGAGTCTGAGTGAGATCTGGTATGTTTTGAAGGAGCCAGCTTGGTCCAGCGGAGTCGCCAAGTGAATGATTTTAACCTACAATTTCTTTATTCACCTTAAAGAAAAAGTCTTAATTGTTGTCCCAAGGAAAATAGTTCAATTTTCGCTCCCCGGCAATGGCACCAGTTTAAGGTTGTCCTTTGAGAGAACTCTAGGTCAGTTAGTCATGCCAAAGCATCTAAAATGTTTTTTTTTTTTTTTTTTTTTTTAGCTATAGTAAATTGATTTAAAGTGAGTGATAGTAGAATCTTAAAGAAATATAACTTGTTATATTTAGACAGAATATTTGATTGGTTATAAGAAAAGAATATAGGCAAACAACATTTCCTGTAGAACAAAATATATTTAAACGAATGCATATTTGTGTGACAATTAATTGATATAGAGGAGCTTTTAATAATAGATAGTCTTATAAACTAGTCCCTAGTTATTGTTGATAACTTCATAGGGGATTCAAGGTTGACTGATACTTAGTATGATCTTACCTAGATCTCTGCATAAAGACTTAAATATATGAAGAAAGACATAATGAAATAAGCACATATGAAAAACTTACTAGGAGACAAACTATAGAAGGAAAATTCAGAATCCTTTCATTAACTTGGCAAATCTCCAGCTTAGTTACAATTTTGTTCTCAAAGTTCATCCAAGGATTCAACCCATAATAACTCAAAGGAGTTATTTATATAAAAAGTTCTTCTAGATATTTTCAAAACAAAAATACAAAAATAGCACAAAACTATAGGAATTTCAAAACTGCTAAGTGCTGGCACTGTTCTTTAGGAATCTGTTGATGATGTGGTCCTCAAAAATTGTTTCCCAGCTGTCTGTCAATTGTTGATGAAAGTTACTCAATAACCTCACACAAGTGATCCCATTTGTCTTCACTTGTTATAGCAATATTTACCAATTTCCTATAAACTTCATCAACCTCGGTGTACTTCTCAAAAGTGGGCTTATTTACAAAAAGATGTTTAATCTCATGCTTAATAATCAAGTAAAAATCTAAAGCTTCTAACATTTGTTTCCCTGTAATATGACCCTTTATGCCTACAAATTGAGTGATCTCTAACAAATTATATGAAGCAGAAGAAGATGGATTAGCGATTACAAGTTCTTTTGTCCTTATGGAAACCTGTGAATCATCCAAATTAATGATGATAAGCTCCTTCTCACCCTAAGTAGTTGTAGTTCTTTTGGATTCAGTCCTGGATTTCTTCTCATAGTGAATGAATTACTTTTCTCCAACTCTTGATGATGATGATCCTTCTTTGGGCCTCTTGTCATGCTTGATTCGAGAAGTAGGAGTCTGAAGAGTAGAGTAGAAGGAGGTAAAACATGTTCTTTTGCTTCTTAAAGAGTATTCTCTTCCCACTATTCTTGATTTCTGAACTTCTCAATCTCTCGTCTTGGTGTATGATTGTAAGGTGTGGTTTTGAGTTCCACCCTTAAGTTTGAGATAATATTGAATAAGTCATAAGACCAAGTGAAGCTCGTTTGAAAACCCATCTATTTTAGTATGGCATCTACTTCTAAGCCTGTTGATTTAGTATTACAAATGAATGATCCTACCTATGTCTTTATCTTGAACTGATATCTCCTCTTCACTGAAATAAAATGAAGCTCATCCATATTCATCATTTGCCTAATATATTCCATAGAGAAAATTCTCATTGGAACATATTTGGGCAACTTATATGGAGCCAATTCATAGCCATATACTCTGATCTTTGTGTAGTTCTAGTAAAGATACCAGTCTCATGTTCTAACTTGATCACTGAGATGCAAGATCCTTTTGATTTATGTATTGATCCTGGGTTCACTCTGACTGTTGAGAAGTTGTGCAACTGGGTGAATGAAACAATCAATGAAGTCTGAAAATTCGAACTGAGTTGACTTCTTCCTAATCAATGAGGTCCACTATGTGACTGCTTGATTCTCTTATTGATCATCCTGCTTGTGCAAAACAATAGGTAACATGTCTCCTTGCTGAAAAATAAACATATGGACTAGCACATAGGAGTATTTAAACACTCCTTCAGTAGTGATATTCATGAATTTCCCATGCATAACTTCAGCCAATAATTGACTGTAATTATACATGAAGGCAGGCTTGTTTTCGTTAGAGAAAATTGACAGATAAACTAGGATAGCTTCATCTACCCATTGATCTGATTGGTAGCCTAACAAACAAGAAATTAGCAAAATTATGTGTTTAGCTCTCTCAGGGAACATGGATGTTGGATAAGGAGGATTCTTTTTAGGGAGCTCATCATCATCAGGGAGAAAGATCTCAAAAATTTGAGCTCTTTGAGGGAAGGTGAGCTTATGATATAGGTCAATTAATGATGCAATGGAGAAAAAACTAAGGGAATTGTTTTCAGAGATCATAAGCATTTTATTAATGGTTTCTGGGGTGATAGATATCAGAATGTCTCCATTCTGAGCTACCATAGTTCTATGCAAAGGATTATACTTGGCTTGGCACCATATGACTAAATTAGGAAAGGAATAGGTCTAAGGAAACATATACAGGGGTAGAATGGATTCCCATAGGTTTATGTCATCTTTAGAGTCAATGTATGACTGTTTTAGCCAATTATTTAATTTGAACATGTCAAATTCACATTCTGTGTCTACAATCTTAAAATATTGATCAACCAACGGGATGTGGTCTAGCTCTAAGGCATTAGAGGCCTTTGGGGTTTCCTGTATTGTAGAAGAACTGGCAGATGACTTGTCTTTCTTCTTTGGAGCCATGATAACATAACTAAAATGGAGGATGGCGGAAAAGTTGCAAAGATACCTCAAACGACACATACTATTTGCAGGCTCAACTCAGCAGTGGCATAAAATCTATAAAAATAGGAATAGTGAAGGAACAGTGAAAGAGAAATTGAGGAAAGCTAGTGTAACGGGGAAAAGGGATATTTATCTTCAGATTATGCCTACCATTACATGAAAGTTGGTAATGATTAGCTAATTGGGCACTTAATGGATGGATATCAGCAATGTGAAAAAATAAATGGCGACAATGAATAGGTGGAAACGGGGCACATTGCATGGAGTGGTTGGAGGCGGAAGACACGGGAGATGTTATTGTTGGCATGGTATTAGGAAGCATAGAAAGATATATAGTGGATTTCGAAGGGCTAGGGGGGTAGTGGTAAGCGGTAAGGAGTGAGGGGGGTGCAAAGAGCAGAGGTGATGACATGTTAGCAAGGGGCCCGCATGGGCAAAACAAATTTTCGCACCCCCCCTACCATTATCCCATATCATGGCAAGCAGGTGCAAAGTGGCTGCCCCCTCATTGATCTAGGCGAGCGGGTGCAAAGTGGCTTCCCCCTCGTTGATCTGGGGGAGGAGGCGAGGCGGATCACCGTCAATTCTTTCTCAACCTTTATCGCTTGCTGACAAATGACTTCTGTCATATATGAACTTTGACTATAAAACATAAAAATGTTTATTTACAAAATAATTAATCACCATTTTAAAGGTAATTAAGTGCTAACTAAAAATTAATCTATCTTGGGCACATTTAGACTAGCAACCCCTATTTTTCTAATTCACTAATTAAACCTAATCTAATACAATTTGGCCAAATTTTGAGCATATTAGGCCATTTATTTATCCTATTATATCCTATCTTCTAATATTCAACCAAGTTTAAATAGTTTGGTTGAATTTATTCTCTAATCTAAAACATAAATTTAAATGATTTGATCAAGATTAAATAGTTTGATCCAAATCAGAAGAAAAGGTTGTGACATCAAAACAAGTTGCACAAAACCTTTATTTATTACAAATGCAATTTATTTCATGAAGTGGCATTTAAACAAGCATACTTATATAAATTTTTCATTTTCTTTTGATGGGGTTTTATTTCATGTCTTTTTTTTATTTTCTATTTTTTCATATTTCCATTTTTTCTTTATTTTTTCATATCCTCTTTTATAAAATAAAAACTAACTTATCAAAAATAAAGCATGTTACAACATGTGCTATAATTTTTTGAGTTCCTCTAGTTAATTTATTTTTCAATGAAGTTATAGTAATGTTTTATTCATATTTTCCGCAAATAATTTGCATAAGACAAATAATCTATTGATAGGAGAATAATAACTAGTAACTGCAACAGTAATCAAAATTTCACATGGTATCAAAATGGATCCCAAGGGAAAAGGAGGATCTACACAGACATAGGAAGAGAAAAGTCAAGGGTTTTAACCCAGTTTGAGTTCTTCAGTTTATTCTCCAGCTTATTTGGGTTTCACTATATTTCCTGTTTTCAGAGATGGTCACAACAGGTTTGAGAAATCGGGATAGATTATATGGAGCCTCTAACTTTGGCGTCTTGAAAGCTAGAATGTCCTTCATATTGGACAAGTATGGATTGATGGAGTATACGGAGAATTTTATTGTCATACCAATAGATCCACAAAAGTTGGAAACCTATAAAAGGGAAAATGCCAAAGATAAGAGGATTATATTTGATGGAGCCAAGGACCATATTGTTTTGCATATCGCAGAGAAGGATACAACGAAGCAGATGTGGGACACGATAGTAAATCTATACTAGAATCCTATAGAGAACAGGAAATTGATTCTCAGAGAGATTTTTAGGACCATCAAGATGCAAAAAAGGTGAAGACATGACATCCTACCTCACCAGAGTTCGACTTGCCAGAGATGAATTAGTTGCAGTTGGTGATAAACCTAGCGATGATGAGCTGGTGTGAATAGCACTAAATGGGCTTACCAAGGATTGGAGCATGTTCGTCCAAGTGATCAATGGGTGAGATACACTTCTAGGATGGGGTCGCCTATGGAGTGATTTCACTCAGGAGGAGCTTAGGCTCATGTTAGTTAATCGTAGAAACAACGGAAATTTTTGAAGGTTGAAAGGGTGCAGGAAAACATAGCTCTAATAGAAAAAGGAAAGGCAAAGAAGGGATCTAGCTAAAAAGGACATAAAAAAAGAAGGACCTATCAAAGGTAGATTTTTATGGTTGTCACGAGTTTTTCCATTATGTCAGTGATTGTCCAAAGAGGAAGAAGAACAGCAAGAAGCAAGAAGCAGCTTCAGCTAGTGTAGATGAGATCTCTAGTAGGATGGAACAAGAATACACATTGATAGCTTGCCTATATGGCTCAAATTCATAGGATTTATGGTATATACACATTGGAGTGTCATTCCATATAACATGAGTTAGAGAGTAATTCTCCAGTTATAAGGAGGAGGACATCAGATTCCAAATTTATATGGGGAACAAGTCCACGTGTAACCCAGTTGCTAGAGGGATTTTTTTATTTCAAAGGGAGAATGGCAAGGTGATTCCTATCCATGAGATGTTGCATTTTCCAAGCTTAAGGATAAATATGATCTATGTATCATCCCTTCAGGACAAAGGATATGATGTTATCTTTAGAGGGGCATAGGTGTTGTTGAAGCACAAGGATTGGAGATCACCTATAGTATTTTGAGTGAGGAGCAGTTGGTTGTCGAAATTGCAGATGGATACTCCAAAGGCACTAGTTAATAGTATTAATCCAAGGGATCAGGGGGAGATATGGCATAGAAGGATGGGCCATATTCATCATGGATCACTTACACTGCTTCATGAGACTATGACAGGTGTAACTCTAGAAGTGGGCATAGAGCACGATGATTTTTGTGGAGGATGTGTGATGGGGAAGTATATAAAAGTAGTTTTTCCTAAGAGTGACAACAGACCGTAGGGGATACTTTATCTAGTCCATTTAGATATACGTGGGCTGATGTTGATGAAATCTCTCAGGGGGTACGAGTACTTTGTAAATTTTATCGATGATTTCTCTAGGAAGACCTAGAACTATTTATTAAAGACCAAGGATGAGGTATTTGGTCGATTTTAAGAGTTTAAGGCTCTAGTGGAGAATGAGACAAGTAGAAAGATATAAACTCTTCAGTCAGAAAACAGAGGTTAGTACACCAACAAATAATTTTAGGATTTCTATACTAGGGCAAGAATCAAGAGAGAATGGACAGTTCCTTGCAACCTGCAGCAGAATGGAGTTGTTGAGAGGAAGAACCGCTTTATTTTTAAGGTAGCAAGAACAATGTTCTATAACTAGGATATCCCACATTATTCATGGAAGAGGTTTGTAATACAACAATTCATATTCAGAACAGGGTCCCACATAAAGCACTTGGCAAGATCACATCTGAGGAGGCATTCATGAGGAATAAGTCAGATGTCAATCACTTTAGGATATTTGGTTTCCTAGAATTTTGTCACATTATAGGAAACATGCGTTCAAAGTTAGCTCAGACTGTAGAGCGAGGTTATTATTTTCATAACAATGAAACCTCCAAGGCTTTTCAAATATTTATTCCAAGGATGAGGCAGATCATTGTGAGGATAGATGTCAAGTTCATGGAGGAAAAGGCATATAAGAGGTCTAGATATTTTCTAGTAGCAGATGATCAAAGTGAGAAGCTAGAAAAATATCCTAGAGTTAAGCAGCGGGATCAGGGGCAGCATATCACAAGTACAATTATGAGTATGAGCACTAGCTCAGGTGCAGGTGTTCTAGAGACTTCATAAAGAATGGAGCAGCATATGCAAAAGATGAGGGAGATGAATTAGGAGGATATAAAGGTGGATATTCCTAAATCCATTGGTGGTAGGAAGAACTGCAAGGTTTAGCAGACACTCAAGGATGCTCGGGAGTTTGTGGGGACTCTTAGGAAAGGAAAGAGAAAGCACAGACAACTAGAGAGGGACATTGGTTACATGGCACTAGTGAGTCATTCATTTGATAGCGAGTCTTCCAGCTATTGCATGTAGTGTAGGATTATTCAACTATAATATATACCCACAGATGAGTAGGTAGCAGAAGTACTAGTGAAGGGTTCGGGGAAGGTGAGATTCATCTTCTTTGGAGATAATTTGGGTGTTAGGCAGAACACCTTCCTCTCTAAGAGGGAGTGTTATTTTATGTAGCTCGAACATGTGTTATAGTCTCAGATAGTGTCTATGAGGCTAGGGAATGCATTTTCTCCAATACCTGGAAAAGGTTTCACAAAAAAATGCCTTAATTAGAATTAATTAAGTAGTTTATTAATTTTCCTAACTTAGGGAAATAGTTTAATTAATCACAATCAATTGAGGTAAATTGATTTTCCTCTAGTGACTTCTAGAAAAGTCATGAGAAAGGGTCAAGATGATCTTAGCCATAGTTTGATATTAGATAATGGCCATTGATTCGTCAATGAGAGATTATAAGAGGAAATAAATATGCATTTGGAAAACAATTCAATGAGAGATCAAGACATAATATTGTAGTAAGAGAAAGGGCACAAAGGAAGCATGGGGACATCAGTAGCAGGGGTTTCAGCAACAAACATTAAGGAGATATTTCTAGAGGAATTATTCATGAGATTTTAGAATTTTGAGAGAAGGGAGCAATGGCTTAAGTATTTTGCAGAGAGTCTGCATTAGCCAGTGCAAGTTAGAAATTGTGCATAGTTGGGCAGTTGTTTGATTTCTAGTTGTAGAAGATATGTTTCAGAGGAGGTGTGAGTTTCTCAGTCAAGTTGCAAGCAGAAGAAGACATTTTAGGAACAATTTTTCAAGGTAATGCAAGCTCCAAAGAGGGGCGTATGTATTTCTTGAGTTTCCAGTGTGAGTTGCAAGAAAGAGGCCATGAGGTTTTTCAGAAGGAAACTTTGTGTTTCCAAACTGATTTTGCAAGTGGAGAAAATTATCGGAGCTTAGCCAGTGATAGGAAAGCAGTTGATGTACTCTTCAATTTGTTGAAGAATTAATAATAAAACCCTCATCTGCAGAACTAGTTTTCCCCACACTGGGGTTTATTCAGGGACATTTGTCCAAAAATAATGGTGTTCATTATTTGTGTGTGTGTGCTATAATTTTCTCAATTCCTGTGGTTAATTATTTTTCCAGTGAAGTTGCAGTAATGTTTTATTTAGTATTTGTCGCAAATAATTTACAAAATCGAATAATTAATTAATAGGAGAATAATAACTAGTGACTACAACAGTAATCAAAAATTCACATCCCTCCTTCCTCCTTTCCCTCTCCCCCCATAGAGACTAGCATCCCTCACCACTAACCCTTCCTATCTGTCCCCATCTCCTATTCCCCCCCTTCCCTTCCTTCCCCCTCCCTGGAGAATAAAAAATGTACTCCTTCATTCATGCTCCAATTATTAGGAGGTCCCCCCCATCTAGTGGAGGCCTCGCCTTCGACAATACAATCCCAAATTCGATTGGTCAAAAATACAACCTCCATAAAGCACAAGAAAAGGTGTTATTATAAATCAAGAAGGGGAATTAAGTCCCCATTTCTAGAAATGTTAGAGTAGGAAGAGCCCCATATTCTATGACAATATGGTCTTCATATCTTTAATGTGAGAGGCTTGGGGGTCGTCCTCAAATAATTATCCCTCAAAAGGTTGATTTCAAGTCATGAACCTAATCTAATCCTAATTTAAGAGATTATGTGCCTTGGGGATAAATCTAGAAATATCATCAATGGTTTTCTAAACAACTAGAATTTTTTTCATCTACACTTCGCTGGTCACTCTGGTTTCCTTATTACTCGATGGAGCTCTAACTGTTTAGCGATATCCTCTTCTTCCTACCATATCACATTGAAAATTAAGGACCTAAATTTTGATATTTTAATTCTCAATGTTTATGGACCATATATTAATAACACTCCATATTGGGAGGATTTGGATAAAACAATTGCCTTCACGGATTCACATAAAATATTGGGTGGAAATCTAAATTGCACTACTTCTCTCCAGGAATTTTGAGGGCCAAGCCCACGTCTAGATCCTTAAATTGTTTTATTTTTAGGATTTATCATCAATCATCATCTAATTGATATTGAACTTGTAAACTTGATAATGAAGCTTGTAAACAAACTAACCACTTTTTTATCCTCCTACATGTCAATCCTAAGGGAAATTCTAACTCCTATCCATTATGTTTCAACCCTTCATGGTTACAGAAGGAAGAATATTTCTCCCTCGTTCAATCATCATTCATTCACTTGTCCCCCTAAGAGGACATGTCATATATGGAATAATTCAAGGATAATATCCTATATATCAGGAGGATCTCTTGTCATTAAGTTAAGGCACATCAAACCACTTTGGATAGGGAATTATTGCAGGTAGAACAAAAACTCTTTGATATTCATTCTTGTTTCATTACAAAGACTGTCTCTTTAACATCCTTATAAGAGTTACTTGTACTCAAAGAAAGAATATAGTTGCTACTACTATGAGAAGAAGAGAGATGGTGCCTCAAAAGTAGAGCGGTCTAGCTTGAATCTGGTGATAATAATACTAAATTCTTTCATAAATATGCAAATTTCAGGAAATAGAGAAATATTATTTGGGAGATAAAAGTATAAGATGGGGCATCATTGTTGTCCCTTGAGGCAAAATCTGAGGCTGGTTCTTTTTATTTCCCCAAGATTCCCCATACAAGACCTTCTCTAGGTGATTTATGGGGCTCCTACTATATTTTTAAGCCTTTCCAAGGGGACTTCACCAAGGGTGCCCCCTTTCCCCATTACTTACTTTTCTAGTGATAGAAGATCTCAATAAACTCTTGGATTCATATAATTCCACAAGAGATATTAAGGGAATAAATTTCTCTAATGTTGTATAGATCACACACCTCCCTTTTGTAGATGATGTCCTTCTATGTATACAAGGTACTAGAAGGAACATTACAGCATTGAAAACTATATTGGAATCTTTTTGTAAATATACAGGTATGATCATGAACTCTCAAAAATATGTTTTGATTTACAACAAGACATCGAATCTAGCTCACTCTATGGCTACTAAAACCTTCCCCTTTCCAGCAAAGTCACTAGAGGAGGGCCTTAAATATCTTGGTTTATTTTTTAAACCCAACAAATATAGGAAGGAAGATTGGGCTCGACTCATTAAGGAGGTTGAAGCCAAATTTTTTGTATGGACTCGTTACATAATCTCTTGCATAGGCAACCCCATTCTAATGAAATCAGTATTAGAAAATATTCTATTTTACTCGTTATCGATTGATTTATTCCCAAAGGATATATTAATATCATCTGAAGACTCAGCTTCAGTTATCTATGGAAGAGATCTTGATCCAACCCTGGTATTTCATTAGTAAGGTGGCCTAGCCTTGTGGCTCCAAAATAATTTGGGGGTTGGGGCCTATTTTCGGTGCTGGAAATTGCTAACACATAGGGGGTGTCCCTCATATGAAATCCCAACTAGACCTCACATCATTTGGTATAGGAGCCCCATCTAGAATATGGCTCGGTTGCCATTATTTTAAGGATTTTCCTTGGCTGCAGTAGTTATCATAAGAGAGAAACACGCATCTACTTTCAAATGAAAAAGTAAGTAAGCTTCGTGAAGTGTTCAATTGAAAAACGTATCAAGGTTCTTTCACTGGGAGTGAAGAAAAGTGAGTCTCTAGAAGAAAAGTAGTAGTACTAGTCTAATAAATACATATGCACATACACATGAAAGAATTTTTAACCATCTAGCGAAATAGTTCACATAGACATAACTATAACTATCATTTAATAAATTACAACACACATTCAACAAGATGAGCACCAAATCTAATGAAATAGATCAATTTCTTTAGTACATGAAAAGGTAAACACATACTGCAAGCATCTAAACAATAGTCTTACATGTGTGAAAGTGTGTGGACTCAACAAGCTTTAGATTATTAAGCGAAATTTCTAAGATACATGGTTACAATGAGACACCACTAGCTCTAATGGTGGAGCATTAAGCCACTACTTGCTCCCCAAAAGAACAATCTTTCTCTCTAATGCCTAGTTGGAGAAGCCAAGGTGAAAATTCCTTTGCTTGGGTAATGAGGCTTCTTTTATAACAAGAGGGATGGCCTTTCATATCCCCATGACTCTTAAACTACCCTCATGTAATCTGAAAATCACTCTTGAGTGATCTCAGTTAAACAATTAATGAATGATGGTATTACAGACTCATGTGCTGGTGTGTGTCCATGTCATTTTAGGCAACAGATTGATCAGATTGAAAAATACACAGACATTGGAAAATGGAAAACGGTAAGGGAAAAACAGTAAGCAAATACAAGAACACAACAAATTAATAAGGAGTTCACCCTATTCTCCAGGGCTACATCTCTGGTCTAGCTTTCAGCGGTGGCCTTCTTTTATTGTGTCTTTAAAGCAAAGTTTTTACAATGACGAGATCAATTTGAGTCTCCTGAAACAGATAATGTTTGGTAGGGTGATTATTGGATTCCCCAAGCCACTAGAGTGCACAGACTCTTCTCCTTTCCCAGTCTTGACCTCTCTGGTCTTTACTGAGAGGAGCCCAATGTGGTACTCAATTCCTGACAGATCCTCACAGGGATTGCTTGAACCTCTCAAGCCTTTGTCTGCTCGATGTTTCCTTTGGTCAGCTCGGCTCTCTATTTTCTTCTTCTTGCTTCACTATCTCTTTCGTCTTTTTCTCTGTTCCCTTCTCTGGTTCTTCCTTCTCTTCTCTTGTTCTGTTCTCTATCTATTCATGGCTTAAAGCCAATTTGTCCTTGACTGTTTGCTTCCTCTTTCAGTTTGCCTATTGTTGTTCGCTTGGAGTTCCCTGCCTCTGCGTCATCGACAACATCTCACAGGGAGGTGGCCACTTGTCCTCTCACGAACTGCGCCAACTCTTCCTCAATGATTCGGTATTTCAGTTACACTATGGAATGACTCATCCACCAACTTAGTCGTTAAATCGAACGTCAGACTTTTATATGTCACAGCTTAACTCCCCCGTCAAATTCAGTTTCTCCATCAGACGCAATCTCCGTCGTCAGATCTAGAGCCCCAAGATCCTACGATGTTTGCTCATTTCACACGTTTTACTTGCTCGACCGTTAGCACTCGATGAGAGGTGGTTTTCTCTCTCATCCGCCAGACACACATCATGCGATGAATGGAATCGCTCGTTTTCTACAAAATCCACTTACCACCCCAATGTGCCTCTGACATTCTGCCAGTTTTGGAGCACCATACCCAACTTTTTCCTTAGCGCCTTCCCTACGATTTCTCGGCTTCCCATGCAACCGAGCACTTCGGGGCTTTTCCTTCTCGAGGGGTTTTTCCCAGCGATGCACGATTAGCGCTAATCGCGCATCAGAAATGGCCTCTGTTTCCCGATCCAGGCTTCCTAACTACCAGTTTGCCTCCTGTACGATCTCCATGGGCCTCGGTTAGCATGCTTTGATTGAGGTCCTCATCGTTCCTTGTTGGCTGCAAACTGCCACTGTCTAGAGGTTTTCTTGATATCTCTTTGTTCATAAATTCGAAGTCTGTCTTGATTTGATACAGTCATGGCATTTTTGATAATTTTCATGGATCCAAGTCAGATCATCATGACTCCTGGACTTCTAGTATGACCTTTGGACTTCTTTGGACTTTTCCTAGTGACTCTTTTGTCCACATGCAACTCTTAGACTTCCACATATTTACATTTACACTATTTTCCAAAATTACATCATCATGTGACAACATCAAGACAAGTCATTTAACATTGGTGACTTGGACCCTGGTGACTTGTAACATGAAGTTCTTTGAGAAGTGACAATACTGCTACTATGTCTTCAACATTTGTAACAAATCTTGCATTGTAATTTTTTTCTCCCTCCAAAGGTTCTAGAGATGTTATGGAATCTTCACGAGTCACTTTGATCATCAAGATCCAATATTCCTTCAATTGTCGCAACAAGGTGCCTTTGTACCTCTGTCTTCAATATGCCTCCTTAGGTAGCTTCTCATGAGAGACAACCTCAAACATTTTTTTCATGCTTATTGATGAGCCCCAGTATCACAACAACATTGTTGGGGCTCTCAAGGCTACCAACTTTAATTATCAACCTGGGTTTCATACAAACTTAAGAGGTGATAGTGTTGTACGCATAGTAATTCAAGTTCTATGCATGCCACCTTCAATAAATGGACCAGATCAAGGCATAGAGAGACCAATCTTTTAGCTAGCTCAAGAAAGGAAATTGCATGAAAAACAAAATCTACACTAACTGCAGGAATGAAAACAATTTCTCTACTTGCAGAAATGGAAAGTGTTATTCATCATATGTAAATTTTAACCCTAGTTGCAAGAATGTAAAGGCTATGCTAATTTCAGGAATGAAAATTACTTATCTATTTGTAGGATGTAAACCTTGTCCTACTTGAAAGAGTGTCAATCACTAGTCTAATTGTGCAATGTGAAAAGTTGCTTTGAAAAGAAATTAATCCAATGAACGAACAACACTTCATATGAATTAAAATAAATAGGCATAATATACTTTGCATTGGAAAATCAACCTCTTAATCACTTTTTCAAAGGAACTTGGCTGGGGTAACAAATTTCATATGCATTTCATAAGAAAATCATCATTGCCATTTAATTTAGAAATATGTCACCTAACCCTAATTGCATAATTGTATTTGCAGTGAGAAAAAGGCAAGTTCAAAGTGGTGTTGGGTTCTCCTCAATCATGGATTCAAAGACTAGAAGTCATTATTCAAGCCTAAGAGAGAAAATCCAAGTTTTTGGAGCCAATTTGGTCAAGTTTAGGGACTATTAAAAGATTGCTACAGGATGCTACCGAATTTCCATATTTTGCTACAAGATTGATCTCATGAGCATCCTAATGGTGGAAAATACCTTTGAAGGTGGAAAATGGTGGGTGAAGGTATATGAGGGTTGTGTGAGGCCCTTTCCAAGGCTATTACATCTCATAGGCCCATCTTATACGAAATAAAATGCACACGGTGTTCCTCAAATAGCCTAGAAATATGGTCTCAGTGGAAGAATTTTGAGGGCAGTGTAGGATGACAAGGAAGGGGTTGATGATGAAAACGAGGGTGCAGGATGAGCATGCCAACCCTCCAAGCCACTGATAGTACCTACATACCAATAAAAATCAATGTTCTTACACTCAAAATGATGATCAAGTTACAACAAAATAAGTTAATCAAGAAAGGATGACTCAAATTTTATGAAATAAAGAAAAGATTTTATTTCATCAAGAACTAATTCACATCAAAACATGAATCTAAGCTACATACATGAAAACTTGAGAAAGATGATTTTAACTCCTAGATTGCAGAAACAAAGTATGCAAGAGATAATGAGCTAAAGCCTAGAAAATTGCAAAAGGAAAGAAACCACATATTTTTGGTTGGCTGCTATATAATCCTCAACCACACTTCCCACAAGAGAGGTGATAATCAGAACTGCAATCACATTTTTTTTCTAGAAAATAACTTCTACTCAAAAAAGGGAGGGAATGTTGCTACTAAAACAATGCATAAATAAGGTACATAAAGAGGGAATTGAGCCTTTGGGTTGGTCCCTAACCCAAGGGGACTCGGTCCTCTAAAAATAAATCTATGTAAAATAATAGTATGCTTCTTATTAACATGAAATAACGTTTAGGTACATCATGAAAAGGAAAATAACAATGACAGTATCAAGTTCCTAGTTCTTGATAGCTCTTCACTACTCAAAACTTTGAATATTAATGAGCCCTTAGGCCTATTTATTTATACAAAGAGGATTGAGGGGAATATTCCTTGAAAAGAGGATTTCTTCCCTCCAAAAAAAAAAAAAATGGATATATCTCTCCTTAGATCCTCGCATTCACTTGAGTTCATTGGTTGCCACTAGACCTTAAGTTGTAAATGAGTGATTCTTGGGATCACTTTGAGTCAAAGGAGAGTAAATTCAAGGTAAAATCCTCCTACACTTCCTCTAGATGCCTCCAACATGCCTCTGCATCATAAATGTATTAATAAATGCTCTCTTTCCTGTACATTAACCATATTAGGCCATGAAGCATGACAAACATCCTTTAGTCTTCCTATTAAACACATTATGGCCAAAAAGATGTTAATTAATGTGAGAAAAGTAAAATTCATAGGTTGGAGGATGGAAAATTTTCCTTATAATATACCTCTTGATGGGACCCATCACTTACTAAGAACACATGCAGTTATGGATCACTCATGGCAAGCAAACATTAGCCCGAAAATCTCCTACTTTATGATGATTGTGGCTCAACAGTGCATGAGGGAGAGAGAGAGGCCTTCTGATACATAGCACACTTTCAGGAGATAAGGGGGGTAGGTACTATTCACTAAGATTGTGTCATCTGTAGCTTTGGAAGAGGAGGAAGCAGGGTGAGCGCAAGGTGCAGTTCCAAGAGGCAACGCTGCAAGGATTGTGCCATGCGCTAGGAAGGAATGTCAAGGCCACAACGAGGGCATAGTTCATAGTTCAAGGGATCAAGGAGGGGCATCACTACACACTAGAAGTGTGTAGTGTGCTATACTAAGAGGCAGAGGTGGGACTAGTGCAGGAAGGAAGAATAAGCAGCAAGGAATAGGGCCTTACTGACTAGAATTGTGCAGTTCACAGGAAAGAGAGAGGATGCTTAGGATGGAACAAGGAATAGTTCTAACTAACAAGGAGGGTCATTTTTAGGGTTTAGAAGTGTGTAGTACACTCTCCCTAGCTTGGAGGAGGAGTTGCAAGGTCAGAAAAATGACTAAGTATAAAAGGGTAAAACATTGAAAAACACAATGAGTTTGGATCAAGAGCAAGCATTATAAACCTCAACTCATCAATATAACTTAGAATTATACATCAAAACTCTAGTTCATAGACATTCTCCAAGTGTAACAAGCAGAACATGGGCAGATGCAACACATAATTGTCATTTTGTGACTAAACGTGCACTATGACTCAAAAGTGAGTTATAGCTTTTCTTAGTGATCCAACGACACTTAGGAAGGGACATGGACACTTGAAACATGTGTAAAAACATAAAATGACACTAGATGACCAAAAGTGACACTTCACATGATAGCATAGGCTCCAAAATTCAAACATAGCAAAAATTTTGGAAGGTGTTGTAGTAGCGACAACACTTGGCAACACATTGGACGAACTTCAACTTCGTTGTCTAGGTATAGTTTTCAACACAGAGTCTATCCTTTCAGGAATTATTGACTCATTATAAGGATTACCATAGATTCACCACTAGTCCTAGTCCACCACATGGATTATCTTGTTTGTTGGGCTTAAACATATTCAATGATATGTCAAAACTCAATTGTTTCAATTGGGAAGGGATAATAGTGTACCGAGGTTTTGATAATCAGGCATTAAGAACATTCTCTTGTGTCACTTCGCTTCTAGTGATCCTATTCAGTACCAATGGGCTTGTTCAGTACCCCGGTGAAGTTGCTTGCTTCACCTCTTTACGTAGGAAGCCTTTCTCTTCGTCACCTATTTATTTAGTTACTAATAGAATGTAAAAAGGCACTTATTTATTTTAGGTGGAAGAGGAATTATGTCTTATTTTATGTGCAAGGAAGTTGTTCCATATTTAAGGGATTTATATAATGTCTGAAATTGATATGCTTGTTTTAATATTTTCTCATTTCATTTCTCTACTTGGTCAGGTCGACACATGAACACATCACTGAGTAGAATACCAAGTTAATAAAATATATCCAAAGGTACAGGCATAAGGAGGTCCACTAAGGGTTATCCATTCTACATGACTCGTATTTTCCATCTATACATTACATTAATAAATACTTAGACCCAAACAAAGAAGGAGACTTAACAGATAGCAAAGCATTGTAGTTGTCACAATCCCTTTTCATTTCCGCCACATTGTTGCCATATATAGACTCTCACACAAGGTCTTATTTATGTACACTAAACAAAAAAAATCACAAGACATAAGACAAGAAAATAAATTTGTATAGAGGTAGGAACACAGCCCAAGGTTGCTACAAGAAGTAATGCTTAAGATCTCGGTCATTAACAAGAAGAGGGTCAGTCTTCCCATCAAATGATTTCATCTTGTAATAATGGTGGCCAAGGATTTCAATGATGGCGTAAGGTCCAATCCATAGAGACTGAAATTTGGTGTGCTTTCCTTTCTTTTCATGGGCCTTGTCCCACTTCAATACTAGGTCCCCCACACCGAAATATTTGTTCCCTACGAACTTTTTGTCAAACCAACACTTGATTGAGTTTTGATGTATGGAAAATTTTTCTTTTTCTTTGAGCCTTTCTTCCTCTATCTTGAGAAGGGTATCTATCCTACTTTGAACAAGAAGACTTGGTTTTCCTTAAGATTCCTGGGAAAGTTGCAAGGTTGGAAGGTATATGCTTGAAGGAAGGATAAATTATTTTCCATATATAAGGAAGTAATGAGAGGCCTTTAAAGAGGGTTTGGGAGTGACACGACCAGCCCATAATGTGTTCACCAAAGAATTATGCCAGTTCCTTTGAGAAGACAGTTTTCTTGATAATATGGATTAGGTTCTTGTTTGTAGAATCAGCCAAATTGTTCCTCTGTGGATATTCGTTTGATGCAAGCTTTAAAACAATACCATTTTCTAATGCAAACTCATAAATCTTTAACAAAGAAAATTAATTTTCATTATCACAGACAAGTGATGTAGGAATATTGAACCTCGTTATGAGGTTTTGTTGAGAAACTGGATGACTTCCTGATCATTAACTTGTCTTAAAGGAACTACTTTGATCCATCAAGTGAAATAATTAGTTGCGGTTAAGGTGCATTGGTGTTTCTTTGATGAATGAGGAAATATTTTTCAATAACATCCAATCCCCACTGTTGAAATGGTTCCTCAACTACTATGGGTAGCAATGGGGCCACTAACTTTTGATCATGACCATCACACCTTTGAAAAACTGGGGATTTTTGGGCGTAGGCATGAGCATCCTTAAATAATGTGTACCAATAATAACCCTCATTGCCTTATGAGAATTGGTATTGCTTACAAAGTGCCCACTTGTTGGTCCATCGTGAAGATCTCTTAACATCCTTTCTGAATCTAAAGGCTCTATACATCTTAGCATGACACTATTGTGGTGCTTCCAAAAATTCACACCATGAACAAGTTGATAAGATAAATATTTAATTCATACTACCATCGTCTGCTTAGTTAATAGATGTGAAGGCAAGGTGCCATGCTCTGATTATTGTTGTTGGGGAAATTATATGTGTTATAATTCCAACATTAAATTATCAATCTAAGGTCATAAGACTTAGAGGCACAAGCACAAGTGACACAGGATCAGAGAATCTAACCTAAACTAACTTCTAAGAAATTCCAGAATAGAGTACAAAATTAGTTTGTTGTTCAAGTATAGAATCGTTGTTTCTAGTACATAATTGTTCAAACTATTTCCAATCACACAAACTGAAACGAAGAAGCTTATAAAACTAAATCCTTATTCTATTTGAACCTTAATAACTACCCTATTTGGATCATAACCCAACTAATTCAAAGCTCACTTCATAATAAAGCAAACAAGCAACTAATCTTCAATCCACTCAAAAATGAAAGTACAGACAATGTAACTCATCAATCATGGGTGATATAAGTTATTGTATAAATGTTTTAGTGATTGTGCATATAAGATGAGTCACAACATCAGTCATACTATTAATTACTATGCAAACAATGCTAATTATTGCTCAAAAAAACTCATTCTAACCATGAACTAAGATATACTTTATCACAACTTAGGCACTCTGATTCAGTACTTAGAAACAACTTGAATTGAAATCTACAGCTTAAAATAAATCAATTTATTATCTACTCTCGCTTTGAATGATGGTAAGCTCAAATCAATGATAAGATATACTTAAATGCAAAATCAATTGAAACTAATTTAAAAGGCACCAAACTTATACTAACTTTCAATCACTTCACACGATGTCAAGCTAAGGCAATAAAAAATTCAAATAAAATTGTAACTAATCTAATTCCTAGGATCACACAAACCAATAAGCACTTCAACTAATTTATTGATCTTATCTAGCTCACACCTTCAATTCTGCAAGGCTTCCAAAGAGATTAAATGACAGTTTCAAAGTAATATTTTTACGCTACCTAAATTAACACACTCAAATTTAAAAATCAAAGATTAAAGTTTATTTCTAATTTAAAATTGTTGCAAATAAACTCATAAAATATTTCCTATGAAAAAGCATTCACTTACAGTTTTCAATCCAATCTCATTACGATTATACTAAACTTCATAATTAAGTTGTAATCTCAATCAGCAACCAATATATTGTCTTGTTAATCTTGAGCATTCCTCACATAGGCATAATGTTACAAAACTTGGACAATGAGAAAAGCATAAAACCATTTTCCTTTCTAAACTTATGATATGGTAATTAACCCTATATTGTTTCTAGATTAAAAATACTCTTCAAACATTCTATAGTATGCATCAAAGAAACCATTCACACATTATAAGTCATCATTCAATACAATCCTTGTTGGTCTTTAATGATTGAGAAACGAGATCTATAATATTCAATTCAGATTTACGAAACAAAGTAAAGGTTTTAAGTACATAAAAGATAACGATTCTAAGATCTATACAATAGTTTCCTCAAACAAAATTCACACTTAAAATGTAATTCCTATCATCTAGATTAACTGCAAAACTTGTTTCTAGGTGGTGGTAGGCCCTTGCCACTCCTGGAACAAGTTTAAATTAATTCAATATTGTTAAAAACTAAAGAAAACCATAATACTCACAGAGGATTGAAATGTTGAATCCACCTTATGTATTAATGTTTCAAAGCAAATGCATTAAAGCTTCCAGTGTAAACAGAATTACATCACAGTTCTTATTCTATTATTTCTCCTATTGTTTCCCTCCTGCTCTACCACCACTAGCGTACATGTAGAGAGCATCGGCTTTTATAAGGTGCAGCTGATGGAAATAAAGCACAACCAATGAACTCAAAAAAAGAAAATACAACAACAAGGCTAAAGTAAGTTGTATGAGATCTTTTGGATAGTCTTGAAATGGATCTCAGTTGGGCTCATCCTGATCATGGCGTGGATGGAGGAACCATTTCCTTATTTCATCCAAATCATGTTCCTCCACATGGCTGATGGCCAAAACAGTCAAACCCTGAATTCGGCACTCATTTTGTACTTAACTCTTTGTTGGAATATTCCCCTGACTATAACTTCCTCATAATGACGAATTTTTACAAATGGTTTATGGGTTACCTGAATGAGGGTAATTTGAACAAAACCTGCATCTCACAATCTCAAGATTCTTCTTCATTTGAGAAAAAAGTTTATATTTTCACCTACATGAATTTTTTCCATACTTAACTTGTAGCAACTAATTTAATTGACTTGTGAATAATTTTGGGAATGGAACCCTGTGGTAAATGAACTTGGAATAAACATCATTAGAAAATCATAGCAAAATCATCTTTAATCATAGAAAATTCAATAAAACTAATGATAATTAACCACGAAGTGTAGGATATGTATTGGCGGCAAGTTGTGGAATTATGGTGCAAAATGAGTTAAAAATATAGGAATTTAGGTTATGAATAGTGATATTATACGGTGGAAAAATGGACATATTTGAGGCTCAACATCCCCCCATGCCTATGGATTTTCATGTCCTCATGCAAACAAATCCCTTGCTCATTGACATATTATTAACATTGTTTTGTAGATGTTGGTTCTTGTGGAGCAACATTCTTCACATTAACATATCATAATAGTTTATTAAGAAATAAAAATTGAGGACAAGAAAGGGATGGATGAGGAAGAGATGATGGATGAAATGAGGTGGTGATGGAGATGGTAGGTATGTGAATCGGTGCTCGCATACTCTGTCATCGTAATGCCAATGTTTATCGGTGGTTTCCTTTATCATGTCATGGCAGGAATGACTTCATCCTATGAATAGAATGCTTGTTATCATGGAAGGAGAAGACACTATAGAAACTACCTTTATTAATGCACCATAAGGATTTTTCTTTTAACAAGGTCTTGTAATCAAAGCATAAGTATTTTTATTATGAGTGGCGAATGGAAGGCAAACAGAAGGATAATGATTTATGAAAGATGAAATGCATGGAATGAGAAGTGGTGAATTGTTAAGTTTCCTAAACTTTCTAATGAATTAGAGAATCTTAAGCTAAATTTACCTAAAGTTTTACCTTTATTGTTGATGTGCTTGGTGTTGCAAGATGAAGTGGAAGATGGACTCGCGAGAGCTGATGTGACTGTTAATCTGATTTGCCGAAGAAGACTAAAGGATGAAATGAAGCTCCCCTTCTCCCCCATGCTTGAGGAGTTGTATGTCCCCAAACAACTGAGGAAAGGTGACTACTGCTGCAAATGATTGGCTAGGCTGCTATATGGCAACCTTTACTGAGATAAATATACTATTGCAAATGAAAATGGAATGTTGATACAAAGATCCAAACTATTGCAAATCCGTATTGAGATCACAAAACCATATAGTCTTCAACCACTACAGACCCATGTGCAATCTTGCATATGTGAATAAATGATGTCGATGTCAAACATAAGTAAGAATCATTGGATTACCAGCCCTTGAGGAGGGTCATTAACTAATGTGAGATAGCTCACCTTTGATGTCAATGGGAATCAAGGTGCTAGGTACATTCTACCATCCATGAACGGATTTGTTGAAGTCGGATGACAGAATTCATCTAGCAAGAAACATAATGTATTTCCTTAGTAGATGACAAGGAAACCTACCATTAAGGCATTTAGGCTCCCAGATACCTTATCTAACCCTAACCTTGGTCTCATATAATTTGTTGATGTCGATGGGACAAGGCTTGTTGGAAGGTGGACCTTAAGGATCCCATATCAACCAACTCGAGTATAAACATAATGAACTGAAAGATACATGATTTAAAGAACTCAAACAAATTTACAAACTTTATTGGGAACTTTGCCTGCCAGTTACGTGGCTTTCAAGAAAATTCCTTGTCCAGTTGCACTAGACAAGCTGGTTTTCACAAAAGGACTTATTTTTCTCTTTACTATTTTCATTTATTTATTTATTACAATACTAACTTTCCTACTACATTGAAGAAAATATGTCCTCCTTCAAGTGAAAGAGAACTTCCAATGAAGCCATGTGCAAAGTAGGTACAAAGGTATAATTCATGCCCAAATTTAACATATAAACTTTAGAAGGTACATGAGCATGAAAAAACAACAATTTTGAAAGATATGATACAAAGAGTATTTGAAAATTAGAGTGGTACTTTAACTGGATTGTGATCCGAAACCAATGCTCAATGTAATATTGGTGGTATTGGCCTATTTCCGAATTTGGACCACTCTGAAATTCCTCCTCAGTTGTGCCAAGAAAACTTGGATAATTGGTCTCTAGAATGGATACAAGGCTTGCTACTAGGCATGGTGAAAGTTCCTCGATCTTAGGTTCCGTTGGATGCTCCCCATCAGATTTGGTACATGTCCTTGGTAGGTAGGTAGGAGGAATCAAGGGAGACTTCCAAATATTTTTTTGGTTGTGGAGAGATAGATAATTTCCTGAATGTGCTCATGATGAACTCTTCCTGAGAGGCAGATACCCCAGCGACTGTTAGGATTTGAGAAAGTGCTTCGCGGGACATTCTTCAAGCTCTCAATCATTATTGAATTTCTCTTTTTGGTTGATGATCCCTGTCTCGCAACATGGGTCAGTACAAAGGGGGCTCTTACAGCACCCCAAAAATGTTTTATCTTTAAAGAGCTTGAAATTTTAAACTAAATGAATTACAACTACTAATTGCAATAAAACTTACAAAACTTGAACTCCTTGCTTAATTGGACAACCAGACTTTCGAGCGACCCCAAACCAAAGTGGATGCATGGCTCCTCACTCATGTCTTACCGTCTTCTCCACCCTCTAGTTTCCCTGCAACTAAGATCACACAAAAAAACTTGCGAAAGAAACAATTCTCTAATCCCTTTAGCACCTTCCTGGAAAGGATGCCAAAAATGTTGGGGAAATTATATGTGTTATAATTCCAACATTAAATTATCAATCTAGGGTTGTAAGACTTAGAGGCACAAGCGCAGGTGACACGGGATCAGAGCATGTAACCTAAACTAACTTCTAAGAAATTCCAAAATAGAGTACAAAATTAGTTTGTTGTTTAAGTATAGAATCGTTGTTTCTAGTACATAATTGTTCAAACTATTTCCAATCACACAAACTGAAACGAAGAAGCTTATCAAACTAAATCCTTATTCTATTTGAACCTTAGTAACTACCCTATTTGGATCATAACCTAACTAATTCAAAGCTCACTTCATAATAAAGCAAACAAGCAACTAATCTTCAATCCACTCAAAAATGAAAGTACAGACAATGTAACTCATCAATCATGGGTGATATAAGTTATTGTATAAATGTTTTAGTGATTGTGCATATAAGATGAGTCACAACATCAGTCATACTATTAATTACTATGCAAACAATGCTAATTATTGTTCAAACAAACTCATTCTAACCATGACCTAAGACATACTTTATCACAACTTAGGCACTCTAATTCAGTACTTAGAAACAACTTGAATTGAAATCTACAGCTTAAAACAAATCAATTTATTATCTACTCTTGCTTTGAATGATAGTAAGCTCAAATCAATGATAAGGTCTACTTAAATGCAAAATCAATTGAAACTAATTTAAAAGGCATCAAACTTATACTAACTTTCAATCACTTCAAACAATGTCAAGCTAGGGCAATAAAAAATTCAAATAAAATTGTAACTAATCTAATTCCCACGATCACACAAATCAATAAGCACTTCAACTAATTTCTTGATCTTATCTAGCTCACGCCTTCAATTCAGCAAGGCTTCAAAAGAGATTAAATGGAAGTTTCAAATTAATATTTTTACACTGCGTAAATTAACACACTCAAATTTAAATATCAAATATTAAAGTTTATTTCTAATTTAAAACTGCTACAAGTAAACTCAAAAAATCATTCCTACGAAAAAGCATTCACTTACAATTATCAATCCAATCTCATTATGATTATACTAAACTTTGGAATTAAGTTGTAATCTCAATCGGAAACCAATATCTTGTCTTGTTACTCCTGAGCATTCCTCACATAGGCATAATGTTACAGAACTTGGAAAACGAGCAAAGCATAAAACCAATTTCGCTCCTAAACTTATGATATGGTAATTAACCCTGTATTGTTTCTAGATTAAAAATATTCTTCATCCATTTTGTGTTATGCATCAAAGAAACCATTCACACTTTGGAAATCATCATTCAATAAAATCCTTGTTGGTGTTTAATGATTGAGAAACGAGATCTATAGTATTCAATTCAGATTTATCAAATAGAGTAAAGGTTTTAAATACATAAAAGATAATGATTTTGAAATCTAAGCAATAGTTTCCTCAAACTAAATTCACACTTCAAACGTAATTCCTATTATCTAGATTAACTGCAGAACTTGTTTACAGGTGGTGGTGGTGGGCCCTTTCCAATCCTGGAACAAGTTTAAATTAATTCAATGTTGTTAAAAACTAAATAAAACCATAATACTCACAGAGGATTTAAATGTTGAATCAACCTTATGTATTAATGGTTCAGAGAAAATACATCAAAGCTCCCAGCGTAAACAGAATTGCATCACAGTTCTTCTACTATTGTTGCTCCTATTTCTACCCTCCTTCTCTACCAACACTAGCGTACATGTAGAGAACATCGACTTTTATAAGATGCAGCTGATGGAAACAAAGAAAAACAAATGAACTCAGAAAAATAAAATACAACAACAAGGCTAAAGTAAGTCGTATGAGATCTTCTGGATAGTATTCAAATGGATCTCAATTTGGCTCATCTTGATCATGGTGTGGATGGATGAATTGTTTCCCTATTTCATCCAAATCGTGGTCCTCCATGTGGCTGATGGCCAAAACAGTCAAACCCCAAATTCGGCACCGATTTTGTACTTAACTTTGTGCTGGAACATTCCGTTGACTATGACTTCTTCATAGTGACAAATTTTGACAAATGGTTTATGGGTTACCTGAATGAGGGTATTCTTAACAAAACCTGTCTCAGAATCTTGATATTCTTCTTCATTTCAAAATAAAGTTTAGATTTTCACCTACAGGAATTTACTCTGTACTTAACTTGTAGCAACTAGTTTAATTGACTTGTGAAGAATTCAGCAATGGAACCCTGTGGTAAATGAACTTGGAAAAACCATCATTAGCAAATCATAGCAAAATCATCTCTAATCATAGAAAATTCAAGAAAACTAATGATAATCAACCACGAAGTGTAGGATATGTATTGGCGAAAATTTGTGGAATTATGGTGCAAAATGAGTTTAAAATATAGGATTTTAGGTTATGAACGGTGATATTATACGGTGGAAAAATGGGCATATTTTAGGCTCAACAATTTTATTTATGCCAAGACGTGGTTGTACTTGTAGAAGGAACTTGCTCAATGTTATACATCTCTATCTCCTACTCCTACCCAGAATAATCCTCTTCTGGTGAATCAATTGCTTTAGCTTCAAATTGGTAGAGACCATGGCCTTTTACATTATGAACTAGCTTGAATTCAAAATCATATTCCTCAAAGCGCGTCATCTAGTTCACCCTCCTCTCACCTAGCTCTTGTTGCAAAAAGAGTGACCTAACTGTTGAATGAGGCACATAGATATAGTGTGAGATTTTATGAGGTAAGATGAAAAATGTTTGACCCCCTTGTATATTTTGTATGTTTTCTTATCAATGGTGGGAAACTTCATTTCTTATCCCTATAAACCAGTGCTCATGAAATATATAGGCCGCTCATTTCCTTGATCATATTTATGTGTTAACACGGCCACAATGCACATGTAAAAAGCAAAAGTGTATAACAATAAATCCTCGCCAAAATTCAGGTTGTGTAAGGTTGGAGCATCAACAATGGCTTGCTTGATCTAGGAATATGCATCTTTCTCCATCTTTTCCCATTTATATATGGTATCCTTCTTTATCATATCGTGTAATGGTTTAAAAATCTTTGCATAATCGAAGATGGATTTCTGTAGAAAGTTAATCTTTCCCAAGAAGGATTACATTTATTTCTTGTTCACAGGAAAAGGGATTTGAACAATATTCTTGACC
Source organism: Pinus taeda (assembly GCA_000404065.3). Taxonomy (NCBI): domain Eukaryota; kingdom Viridiplantae; phylum Streptophyta; class Pinopsida; order Pinales; family Pinaceae; genus Pinus; species Pinus taeda. The sequence continues at coordinate 128,972 of APFE030680626.1, forward strand.
CTCTCTGGGTCAACTGTGATTCCAATCTTAGCGATAATGTGTCCTAAGAGGTTTCCCTCGGACACATTGAAGATGCTCTTTTTCGAATTTAGTCTTATTGCATACTTGTGACATCACTCAAAAATATGATTTAGATGATGGATATGATCACATATCTTCATATAAAATATTGTTATGTCATCCAAGTAGTTGACCACACTCTTGCCAATAAATCCACGAAATGTGATGTCCATGGCCCGTTAAAATGTAGCGCCAATGTTAATGAGTCAAAATGGCATGTGCTTGAAAGCAAAAGTTCCCCACTTTGTCCTAAAAATGGACTTTGGTCTATCTGGTTCTTCTACCATCACTTGATTGTATCCAAAAAATCCATCTAGTAGCAAGAACATTTCTGAGCCATATACCATCTAGAGTATCTACTCCATAAATGACACATGGTAAATGTCTTTATATGAAGCTTGATTGAGGTTGTGAAAATCAACACATAGACGTATATTGTCGTACTTTTTCCTGATAAGAACCAGGTTAGAAACCCATTTAGAATGAAAAAATTTGAAGATGATCTGAGTATCCAACAACTTCCTTAATTCATTACCGGACATAGCTTAAGAATATCACGAGACTTACCGAACATAGCATAAAAGCATACACTTCATTACCCGACGTACATTGTGATGCAAATGCTTGGATAATCGATTCGCGTTGCCCTATTATTTTTGTGAGCTCAAAGATTGAAATATTGGCATGGCCCTTTTCATATCCTCAATAACATTATAATTAATACTCTCATCTTTAATAGGTCATGTTGAAGTGTTGGGTGGTGTGGCTTTCGTTGAAGCCTCAGGAGTGATGGACTTACTCTTGTTCTTTGCGGAAGTGTTCTTGGGAGGTTGATAACTTTTAGACTTACTTTGTGATTTTTGAGCAGGATTGGTAGGTCGTAAGATATTTCTCAACAACTTCCTTTTAAGGTCTTGCCTAGAAACTGGTCCTTTTCTCCTCAAATTACATCATTCAGTTGCTTGTTGTGGAGGAGATTCACTCATTGGTGGTTCATTAGCACTTTTTCTATTAGTGCTATGTATAGCATCAAATGCACTAACTGATTGACCAACGCCTGAATTTTCCTCTGCCATGGTTGGTTCACTTGCTTCTTCAGTCTCCTCAAATTGCACCTCCGCTAACAAAGTATCTATGAAATTGGTCATTATAGCATTCATTTTTTTATTCCATTGTGGCCATCTTTTCTTTGAATGCTTCTCCTGATGAAAAGTACAAAAGTTATCTATAACATCCCCAGATTAAAAGTTCATGTAATAAAGTTAATAAAGGCAAAATAAGACCAAAGTCATGTGACGTGTATTCCAAGTTGAATGATGGCCAAAGCATCCTAGTGGGAATCAATTGTTGTTTATTATGGCTAAGGAAATTGGTAAATGCATTGGCAAAGGCATTGAAAAGGCAAAAAGACATTATTTGGAATTTTATTTACAGAAAAAAAGGAAAATAGAAGAAAAGGGAGATGAAAGGTCACAGGTTGCATGTGAGGAGGAAATTGAAAGAAAATAAAGGAAAAATGAAGAAATTAGAGGCATTAATAATAAAAAGGCTTCTAAGGATCAATTCACGGCCTTTGTTAGCTTTTGTTAGTTTAGTTTTGGAATTGGCTTCAGAGAGGAGAAGAGCACCAAGAAGAGGAAGCAAGCAAACAAGTAAAGGACAAGGAAGGACAAGGAAAGCAAAGGACAAGTAAGGAAGGATTGGATCAAGCAGTTTCAACAGGAGAACTTGCAGGTAGCAAGTTGCATATATGATTTCTTTGCTAGTTTTGGAATGCATGGTACATGCATGTGTGTATTTGGTTCATAAGTTGTCACTGGAATGGGTTTTTCCTAGTTTAATAGTGGTTTCAATGTTGCATTGTCTATTCCTAGGTAGCCACGGTGTGATGGGATTCATTCTTGGTTGAGCTTTGGATTTCCAGAAATTTTTGGATCTAGGTGAGGTGGTCTTAGGAAAATTTTGGGGGTGGAGATGGTTTTCTCAGGGAAGCACTCAACAGGTGGGTGGAGACAGGAAAATTCCTCAAGGGATGGTGAAGGAATTTTTAGGCATCCAAGATTGGTTTGGTTTTGTGATCTCGAGACCAGTTTAGGTGAGATCATGGTACTGTGATGGTGGAGGTGGTTTAACCTCTAGATTCCCTTGTTTATGTGTTGGTTTATTCCATGAGATCCCACATTCATGCCTGGAATATGGAACTAGGGTGATTGGCTTAAAGAAATATTTGGTTTAGCCCAATCTATGGTTGGGTGGTATGTGGAAGTCCTTGATTTGGTTGGATTGTTCATCCTTAATGAGATTTATTCCTCTATGGAAATTTATGAAGCATTTGTACTAGTTAATATGATGATTTGATGGTTGTTATGCCATGTCTACTATGATGATTATTTGTCAGTTATAAGCATGGATCTGTTATATACTCTAGCTATGTCTTGTTCATGAATTGATATGTTTTTGGTTGGTTGATGATTGCATGAGCTAAAAAATGTTATTGCAGCTATTAAGAGAGGGAATTATACCTTCTTTTTGAATCTCAAATAAGTTTTAGTATGTTTAGATATGCACTCATGACCTGTAGATTTCATGTTCACCATATGTTTGAAGAAATGAATGTCATAGTTAGGCCTGGTTAGGTCAATGTCTTGACTAAGTTTTGTATGAATGGCTTTGTCATTTTTGTCAATCAGTCCCCCTGAATAGTAGTTCCATGGTGAAGCTCCATCTCTAAATACCAGGTCATTGGGATCGTATCTAATATATGACAAAAAATATGCACCCATATGGTTGTGGTTTTGTCCCCCACGCCTTAGTCCATTAAGCCAAATGATCATGAGGATCATCCTTCCAGTTGTATTTTTCTATCATTCGAGTATTAGCATACCCAAACCTTAACTTCATCACTTTCATGTTTTCTTTCCATCTAACAAAGTTCTCCTTATGCGTACCCCACCAATGGGCAAGCGTAGCACGCAGCGCCAGTTCCAGTGCCTAGAATCGATGTTCTTCCAAGACTTCCCTTTCAAATTCATCCAGAAATAGTTCCACATCAGTGAAACCATCGTAATGCAGAAGATTTCTTACCTTCGTCGAGACACATCTCAGCGATTTGGTCATCATATTGTAGCGCAGCATAAATACTTCATGCAGTCGATTTTGCCAGTGTTATCCCTATCCCACGCAATTATTTCATCGGCTATAGGATTAACCTAATCCTCATCTCACATTTTTATCTTGTATATCTTATCTAGATCATTGTCACTCTCTACATAGTCATGCATAGGTTCAGTATAAAGCGCTCCCTCTGCAGGGTCTAACGGCATGACAACTTTGAGCAACTTCTTCTCAAATGACATCTTTCACTTCTTCAAGTTGATTACCTCGTTCATATCAATAGCTCAATCAATTCCTAGCAGTGCGGGGTATGGATTACTATCATCCAATATTTCAATAACCTCATATTCAGCCAGCGCACTCGCAACTTCAATGTCCATTGTTACACCATATAAGCGCCCCATTGGAATAATCTTCTGCTGATTTTCCATGCGTAATTGAACAGGAGACCACTGCAGCGCAGATCTGCCCATACTTTCCCATGTTTGCTTTGGCAGGACATTCGCATTAGACCCGAGATCCAAGATTACCTAGTCCATTTCATATTCACCTATCTGCACAGTTAGCCTCATCTTGTGTCTCGTTCGCGTTTTATGTTTAACCATCTTTCTTACTATGTGTTGTTCAGTAGGAGTATTTTCCTTATTAGTGCACTTACCTATTAAGTCTTGCAATCCTTCTACCACCTTCTAGTCATGCAATAAATTCATGCAAGTCTTCAGGAAAGTAGCTAGTATTGAAGGATCTACTTCTTGTGCCGCGCTAGTCTCTGGTCTCTTCTCATGACTTGCTTGTTAGAAAATTATATATTACGGAGCAATGGAACACATAGAATATTGCATAAATATAAACACAAAAAATGCATAAAACAAGAGAAAAACAGATATACGTGGTTCACCCAGTTTGGGCTACATCCACCCCAAACAGCCAGTCCTTCCTTTCTATTATCCTGCAAAATGAAGAGACACAACCTATAGCATATGCGCTATAATATCCTCTATTTTCTCTCACAATCTCACCTCTCTGTTTCTCGCTCAGAGAATACACATTTATTACACAGCCTCAAATACAATGCCCTTATACAAAGAGAGGGGTTTCCTTCTAGGGAAAAAAACCCTAAACTAAACATAAGTTCTACCGTCAGGTCATCCGCCTAATGAACGGCCCAGATTAACTAGAAATTACTATACTTTTACAAGGAAATTTTACATCTATTTTTATCTTCGGGAGTGCTACCCCCGAAACCCCCGTTGGGCAACCGCTAGCCCCCGGACCTCCCAGCCGAGGGGGATCGCCCGCCCCCCCGAACCCCACGGGGGAGACAAGTCCCCCCCGCAAACCCCCACGTGGATAGGTGTACAAACTTCCTGGGGTATACATCCGGCTGAAACAAAGACCTGTGAACAATCATGCTCCACACCCAACAATCTCCCACTTGGAGAATGATTGTAGCAACTCCATCGTTACTTCATTTGCTGGACAATGATTCCTCTTTGGACCTGGTTGTTTCTCATCTTCATCATCATCCTTGAAGACCAATTAAAACTGAGCATATTCTCAGTTTCTCCCTGGTTACAACTTTTGTTAGCATATCTGCAGGATCCTGGCTAGTGTGTATCTTTTCCAGCTTCAACTCTCCATCTTCCAACACTAATCGTATGAAATGGTACTTGAGCTGTATGTGTTTAGTCCTGGAATGAAATGTTGAGTTCTTTACAAGATGAATGGCACTTTGGCTATCACTGTATAACGTGCCCATATCAAGCTCCTTACCCAATTCACCCATAAATCTTTGTAACCAAATCATTTCTTTACTAACCTCTGTAGCAGCAACATACTCTGCTTATGTTGTTGAAAGTGCAACAACACTTTGGATTTTTGAAACCCAACTGACAATTGTTCCGCCTACAGTAAATACATATCCTGTAGTGCTCCTTCTGTTATCTTTGTCACCTGCCATATCCGCATCAACATATCCTTGTAGAGAAATGTTTGAACCACCTAAACATAATGCTTGATTTGTGGTACCTTTCAAATATCTGAGAATCCATTTCATTTCCATCCAATGTTCCTTTCCTAGATTGTTCATGTACCTACCTACAACTCCCACTACATGTGCAATATCAGGCCTTGTGCAGAGCATTGCATACATTAAGCTTACAACTGCTGATGCATATGGAACTTTAGACATATAATCCATGTCTTCTTGGGTCTTTGGGCACATTTCCTTACTAAGTTTGAAATGGCTAGAAAAAGGTTTACTAACTGGTTTTGCATTGTGCATATTAAATATTTTCAACACCTTTTGTGTGTACTCATTCTGATACAATGTTAATTTACGATTTTTCCTATCTCTAGTGATTCTCATACCAAGGATTTGTTTTGCAGCTCCCAAATCCTTCATTGCAAATGAATTTGCCAATTTTCTTTTGAGCACATTTATTTCCTACATGTTAGACCTTACAACAAGCATGTCATCTACATACAATAACAATATAATATAGCTGCCATCATTTTGCTTTTTCAGATAAACATAATGATCAGAGTGACATCTAGTATAACCTTGTTCAGACATAAACTTGTCAAATTTTAGATACCGCTGCCTTGGAGCCTGCTTTAAGCCATACAAGCTCTTCTTCAACCTCCACACTAGTTTCTCCTTCCCTTTCACCTCATATCCTTGTGGTTGTTGTATATATATATATCTTCCTCCAAATCCCCATGGAGAAAGGTTGTCTTTACATCTAACAGCTCAAGATGCAAATCTTCAACTACTACTAAACTTAAAATAGTTCTGATTGAAGTCATTTTAACAATAGGAGAAAATATTTCATCAAAATCAATACCTTTCTTCTGTGCAAACCCTTTCACCACAAGTCTAGCTTTGTACCTTTGTTTTCCTC
>APFE030680627.1:32782-63122 GCA_000404065.3 Pinus taeda
GGTCACTTTCCCTTCTCACTCCATATAGTCCCCTGTTCTTGTTCCATAATTATGGCCTTTTTCATGGTAATCTCCCTCCATAATCACTCAACCTTCCAAACTCTGTTCTTGTTCCATAATTATGGCCTTTTTCATGGTAATCTCCCTTCATAATCACTCAACCTTCCAAACTCTATTCATGCTCTTGACCAAGGCCATTTTAGAGAGCCCTGAGTAGTCCAACTCAATACAGTTTTCTTTATTTCCCAATGGCATGTAACAAGTTCTTCTTTATTTTCCAATGGCATGCAACAAGTTCAAAGCTTGGCAAGTCTAAAAGAGCCTCTTAAAGTTTTCTTAAATGTTTGGGGACTCTCATAACAATAATGCATTGTTTGGAGCCCATCGTGATGTTTATTTATTGAATGTCTGGCAAGTCATGAAAGTCTTCACAGTAATAGAGTTGAATTTATTTATTTTTTTCATGAATGGAAAGAAGAAATATTTTAGTCATTTTTCTCTAGAAATGTTTTAAAAATGCCATTGAACTCTGGTAGTGGCAAGTTTGAATCATCTTCTTGTGGATGCTCCAATGGGATGAAGACAGAGGAGAAGCGCATTTTGGATATATGATCACTCTCACAGTGTTAAATCAAAGGAGAGTAATCTAACGGAAACGAGAAAGAAAAATTAATTTGACCCAGTCATATGGAGGAGGAATCTCAACTGAATAAAGAATGTGAGGATTCGATCAATCCACAGGTAGTAGTGCACCCGACCCTATTAGAGATGAACAAAACAAGGGCTCACACATGAATTGCCAGATTCACCCTCTCGCTCAGCCAACGCAGAAGCAAGAACATACTTTGCCTATGTCTCCCACTATGATGGGACGGCGCAACCAAACGAAGTCATGTCTACGATGCTTTGATCACTCGTATAAATGGCAGAGCAATTCGCATCAGTGGAAATAAACCCACATAACTGGCAGCGATCGGGAATAACTCGCATAACCAGAAGATAACCAGAAGATAACCGACATATTCGACAGTGATTACCCGCCAGCTCACATCAATCGCGTAAACAGCAGAGACAACTCACCCATCAACTCACGTATCAGCATAATGCACTGCAGATCTTGCTCTGATAATCTGCGTATCCACTGATAAATCGTATAATCAATGTCGATAAGTCGCTTATCGACTGATAATCCGCGTATATAATGATAATTCGCGGATCAAATGATAACTAGCGTAATCGTTGGCGATAACTCGCATAATGGTAGTTATAGTTCGCATAACCAGAAATAATCGGCGTATTCACGACGATTACTCATATTTCCAGCTGAAATCTGTCGCATAAACGGCAAAGGCATGTCGCATGCCAGCGTAATGATACGCATATAATCCACATCTCTCTCAATAATGCGCATATCTGGCTGTGATAAGTCGCATTTCAGCGTAATGATCTGCCTATTTAAGTTATAATTCGCGTATCGGACGACTAATCGCCTATCCACTGTTGATAATTCACATATCAGACGACAATTCGCGTATTGGCTGCCGATAATTCAAATATCTTGTGGGAACTCGCATATCATGTGATAAGTCGCGTATTTAAATATAATTGGCATATCTATTGACGACAATCCGCATATCCCGGGCAGTTAAGTAGCATTTCCGGCGGTGGTAATTCGATATTCGGCCGTGATAATCTGCATATCGGGCTGAATTTAGTCGCATACCAGAGGAGGTAATCCTGGTAACCAGTTGCACAGGACGCATAGATTTCACATGACGCAGAGTTGCATGACCTGTACTGTGTGAAAATTATATTATGCCGCATGGTTATGTTGGTGGACAATATAAAAATGGTGGTAAGATTCGTGGAATCTTTTCATTCTAAATTTTCTGTACCATAAATGGAGATCTTGGGTTCGAAATTATGCACTGTACCTGTTAAGGTTTTTATCACAAAGGAATTGGGTTTTGATTTAATGATTCGGCAGAGCAGTTGAACCTCACGATGTGCTGCTTATTGATGAGATCCATAAGGGCAATGGAAGGTGGATGACCCGCAGGGGCCGAGTGTTATGAAGGGTTTTTCCACGATTGAGTTTGAGTTTGAGGAAAGTAGTTGGTACGGTAAGAATCGATATTTACATTGTATTTATGCATTTTTGGTAGAGCAATCTATGTATATTTTTGTCCACTTAAATTGTTGTTGTTGAATTTTAAAAGATATTTGTTTTTAATATATGTGCATGGTCACAACTTAAGAATCATTTATATGTCTATTTTGTTTATGGTGAAAGACGTGAAATGATTGACATAGATCACTTTCAAAAGAAATTAACATTTATTCATTGTGTAATTATTCTTGAAAATTACATAATAAAAAAAATATTTTTTTTGTTGAAAGGGCTAAAAGGCTCTTTCTGGATGCCCTTAAGAATAAACCATGGTTGTTCTTAAGGGTTTGTGCATCCTTTCTCTTTTTCCATTTCTTAGTTTTTATTTTTCTTTTTTGTCATGTTTAAAAGTAGTTAACATCATAGATTTTAAGTTAAAATATTTAATAGTGCATCTATGTAAATTATAAAATATACTTGAAATTTGAGATCCTAAATCAATTTCAATTAATTATACTATGTATACTTTACACATTTTAAGAATTATAAATGCATTAAAAAGGTTTTTGCTTATCCTATATATGTTTTACACATTTTAAATTTTCAAATGCATTAAAATGGTTTTTGTTTGTGTAGTGATGTGTATTTATATTCTTTTCATGTAATGTTTAATGATTGATGATATCTTTTACTTCGTTTATGAGTGTGTATGATAAATTTTGTTGTTATAGTTTTATTTAATGTTTGTATTTATAGTGAATGTGAATTGCATCTCCCCACACACACAGTTTGTTTGGGCACTGATTATATTTGACTCCCCACTTTCTCTCTTCCCCACACACACTTTGGGAAATGATTATATATGATTTATATAATTGTATGATTTGCATTTGAATAATTATATTTAATTGGTATGATATGCATTTTGTATTTAATTTTAATTTGTATTTTTATTAATTGTTCAATAATATTTTTATTAATATTAATATTTATATAATCATATGCATTTAATTGTAAATTCAATATTTAATAGCATTTTTTTAAGGCAAGTAATTGTATTTAAATGATTATATTTAATTTGTATGATATGCATTTATATTTTTGTATTTAATTTTAATTTGTATTTTTATTAATTGTTCAATTATATTTTTATTAATATTAATATTAATATTAATATTGATATAATCATATGCATTTAATTGTAAATTCATTATTTAATAACATTTTCAATATTTACAAACAATTTTTTTTAAGGCAATCATGGTTGGGGGTCAGTGTGTGGCCTAAACCCAAGGGCATGGAAGAGATTTGACCTCATGGCCTCCCAATAAGGGGGTACTTAGCAAGGAGGGCTCTACCAATTGAGCTATCCCTTGGGGCTACAATATTCAATAACATTGTTTAAACTAAATTAGATTTAATTTAATATCAATATAATATTATATAATATCATTGTTAATTAGGATTATTTTGAATGGTTGGAAGGAAAGAATGGAATCCACCTCACCTAGTTTCAATTCTTGTAAATAACATGATGGATGTTGACAATATTGACAATACACATATATTCTTCATATGAAATAAACAACATTATACTTGTGAAAAAAAATGTTTACATAAAATTAAAATTTATATTGATTTATTGTAATACTTTTTATAATAATTAAATTTAATTTAAATTCAATATTAATAAAATATTTGTTATTTAAATTTATATATATTTTTTAAAACTTAATATATATAATATATATATATATAATTTTCTTAAAAATGTTAATTAAATCAATTGGTTAATGTTAATACACTTCAAAAACTTATATGAACATTGCAAACTAGATTGACGCTTACCTATATTTGTTAGGGACAAAAATAATATTTATTATTTATATAAATGTAAGTAAACTATATGTTTAAACCAATATAGTCTATTGTAAATTAAATTGAATTTAAAAACTGTATTTTATTAAAATATATTACCGGTTATTTTATACATTTTTAAATATATACTTAAATTTAATCATTAATTTAAATGTTTACATAAATATTTATAAAATAAAATAAAATAAAAAAATTGTTTTTTTAATCTTTGTTTATAGTGATTATAAATTTGATGTTTATCTTTTTTTGCAATAATAAAAAAATATGTTTAATGTTTTTATGTTTACAAAATTTGATATCTATTCATGTATTAATGGAAATTTGATGTGCATGGAGGATTGTGTATAACATTTATTGTTTGGGTTTCTTTTATATCTATGTATTTAGAATGCATGTGGTTGACATATTGTATGTAATTTAAAATAAAATAAAAGACGGAGTTTGGGGAGTAATAAGCTTAGTGTATAATAGGCTAGAAGTGAGAGGGGAGGCCAGAGAATTTATAATCCTTGAAGCTAAGAGAAGTTCTTTCTATAAATATGTAGATACAAAGATTATATCTCAAATTCTTAGCAATCTCACCACACGCGCACCAACACACACTCTCTCTACACCCTCTCACCCCCTTCCCTGCCCTCTCTCTCTCCACAACCCACACCCTCCCACCCACTCTTTCTTTACACCCCTCTCCCACTCTCTCTCTCCACACAAGTTTGCCAAATGATTATATTTGTTTTATATAATTGTATGATTTGCATTTGAATAATTGTATTTAAATGATTATATTTGATTTATATAATATGCATTTAATTTTTTTAGTTTAAATTTGTATTTTTATTAATTGTTAAATTGTATTTAAATTAATATTAATATTTATATAATCATATATATTTTATTTGTAAACTCAATATTTAATAATATTGTTTAAATTAATTTAGATTTATATATATATACACACACACACACACGGGGTTAAAACTTATATATAATATTTAATAATAAAGTTTGCATATCATTGCTAATTAGGGTAGGTTGAAGGAAACAATGGAATTCAGTCCACCTAGCTTCAATTCTCACAAATAATATGATGAATGTCAACAATATTAATAGTATTAAAAGTGTATGTATATTCTTCATATGAAATATACAATATTATACTTGTGAAAAAAAATATTTATATAGAATTAAAATATTATATCAATTTATTATAATACTTTTATAATAATTTAAATTCAATATAAATAAAATACAATTTAATGTTTATATAAAATATTTTATAAAAAATAAATAAATTAAACTATATAAATAATGTTTATGGTTGGGGCCTGGTTAGGGTTTGGCAGCGCGGGTATCGGGAGGAACCCCGCACAGGACGCGGTTAAGGACAGAGCAACGATCCAGGTATCAGGTACAGACCTCTGCGGTTTTCCTATCTGCCAAAAAACTGGACAGCTGGAGGTTACTGTGAACTGGGTCACAGCTCTCTGTTAGGTTATTTTCTATATTATCCTTCTTTTTCCGGCGGCAGATATTCTCAGTTTCATTTTTCCCTTTGCTTTTGGAGTGCGAGTTCGGTGTCGTGGAATAGGGAGCCGTTTGGTCAACCTCGTTGTCATCGTTGTCGTTCGTTCCCTGTCTTTTAACCCTAACCATGGTTAATCACGAAGAACTGGTGGATTTAGACCCATCCCTGGAAGATATCTTATCTATGTGGGGTAAAGACCCTTCTGCAAAAAACGTGGAACAGTTTTTTGGGGTAAAAAAATTTACTGACCCAGATTACCTCCCTTCGGTGGATTTTCCTCCATTTTTATATCATGGCGGGGCAGATGCGGCAGAGGACGCTCCGGCTACAAATAAGGGAGTCTACGGAAGAAAATCGGAGGGAGATGTGGCGGAAGGTCTGTTAACAGACGCTATTTCTTCGGCGCATAAGGGTAAGTCTGTCGTCAGCTGGTTCCCTCCTTCTATAGGCTTAGGAAATTCTGAATCCCTGGGTCGCGCGTCCAATATCATCAGGGGTAACGCCTCTGAGGGTTTTCCTCCGCTTACTAGGGTTTCTCTGGCAACTGGTCTTCGAAATCTTGAAACCCCTCTTTCTGGGGAATGTCAGGGGACCCATGGTCCAAAGGAAGGTGTTCTGGGTGCGAACGATGTCCCTCTCAGAGGCATTAGCATTTCAGTGAACCCTGGTGGATCCTCCTCGCATCGACAACAATCGCAGCCAGTAGATTCTGATACAGTGGTGTCGCCTCACCGTGATATAGAACGGCCAGAATTTTCTGAGGAGTGCCTTGGTTTTGCAGAAGCCCTAAGGAAGAAGGGAGAGAAAAGGAAGTCTCAAAAACGAATAGGGTCACAGGATTTGGGGGAGAACCTTATATTAGGAATGGAAGTTACTATTGATGAAACCCTTGTGGTTTCAGACTGTACGATTGTGGGTCGGGCAAGAGGAAAGAAGTTCTCTCCTGAGGAACTTCAGATATGGGGAGAAGAACGGTTCATTAAGGAAAACCCTTTGCGTTTTGAGGCTCAATGCCTTGTAAAAGGCTGGTTTATGTTCAGATTTGCAGAAAAGGAAGCGGCTGATTGGGTCCTGGAGAAAAATTGGTTCATTGGGACCATTCCAGTACTGATGAAACGCTGGACCCCTCTCTTTGACGCGATTAAGGAGAATACGGAAGTCTTCCCTGTTTGGGTCCGGGCGTCGGGCCTTCCTTTCTTCCTATGGATAGAGGCAGTCTTTAAATCCATTGGAAATAGACTGGGAACTTTTATGGAGGCGGATATGTCTTTCAGGGAAACAAAGATCAGGGCAACGGCACGCATCTTGGCAAATGTTGATTTGAGTAAGGGATTGGTGAAATCGATAACTCTTCAGTATAAGGACTATATCTATGAACAAGTTCTGGATTACGAACACCTGCCATTCCGCTGCCATATTTGTCATGATTATGGTCACCTTGCCAAGGAGTGTCCACTGCTCAGAAGACAGAGACGATTCAGGAAGACAAACGGACAGAGGACATTCAGGAAAACTCGACCTCAGGCTAATCAGACAATGAGTGGCTCGCCGCCCCCATCCGAGGTCGGCTTGGATTCCGGGACCCCACGAGGCGGGGTTCATATAGTGGAGGTTCAGAACACCGAGGGAACTCATGTTGAGGATCCTCATCCAGCTGCTGAAAGGAAGGCCGACGATCGGAGCACAACGCCTGCACCAACGTCACCGCGCGAGGAGGACACGGGTAAGTGTTCAAATCTTCCAATTATTTCTCCTCGAAATCATGTAATCTCCGATGTTTCCATGCATGATACACAATCAGCTCCTGATGTTCAACCTGTAAATCACCCTGTAAAACATCCTGTGGAAGAGATACCGCCTGAGCTTGACCCTGATTCAAAACCACTGTCCGCGGATTCGGGTTTTCTTAACTTAAAATGTGAAAAAAAATGGCCTCCTCTCTCCCCCCCGCCTCAAAGTGTTCTCTGTCCCTATAACCTCAGATCCATGGGGACAAAGCCAGAGCAGGATGGGGCTCTGGGTGGCCTTGGTCAGACTCCCTCGATTGGACTGACCAAAGGAAAACGGGGTGGAAAATCAGACCTTTCAAAAGCTAAGTTAAAAGCAAAAATTGATGTGGCGGATGGGAAACAATTCTCTATTCCTGGGGTTCTTAGAGCAGTGCAGACCCCTGACCATGTTAAAAAATGATCTTGTCATCTTGGAATTGCAGGGGCTTAGCCAGTAAGCCCAAGAAACTGGCTTTAAAGGATTGGCTTCAAACTTCAAAAGCAGACATCCTTTTCCTTCAAGAAACCTTGGGGCAAGGTCAAGAGGTTGAATCGGCTCTGAAATATTTGCTGCCTGGTTGGTCCTTTTTCGCTACTGATTCCTCAGGCCACTCGGGGGGCCTTGCCATAGGCTATAGAGAAGGAAAAATTAAGTGCTTGAATATGTGGGGATTAAAGAATGTAATGGGTATGGAAGTAGTCTGCTCAGATTTTCCTATTCCCTTCCAGGTTGTCAACATCTATGGCCCATGTCAAGGGAGGGAAATTTTCTGGACAGATTTGTTGTCAAAATCTCTGATGAATGTCCCCTTGATGGTTGTGGGGGGGGACCTCAATTTTTCACTGGGCAGAGCAGAGGCATGGGGTCCCTCAGCCAGGGAGGATCCCCTGTCTGATTTCTTTTTTCAGATTCTCACAGACAATAAACTCATCGATCCATCTCCGATAAATTTAAAGCCTACATGGAGAAACAGACGAGCCGGGGAGGATAGGATTGCAAAAAGGTTGGATCGTTTCCTGATTACTGAAGGCCTTCTCTCAAGGGTGCCTCTTTTTCGGCAATGGATTGATGAGATCGGGAACTCCGATCATTTCCCGATTTTCTTGGATCTCTCTTTCCCCCCCCCAAAGCCTCCCTCTCCCTTCAAATTCATTTCCTCCTGGCTTCTAGAACCATCCTTCAACAACCTCTTTAAATCCACTTGGATCCAACCTGACAGACATTCCATTGATAGTAAGAGTTTCTTATTTATGGAAAATTTGAAGAGATTAAAGAAAACAACCATCTCCTGGGCAAAAGAAAGACAGAAAAAGCAAAATGAAGATCTGTTAAAAATAAGGGAGGAATTGAAGTCTTTGGAAAGCATTGAAGCAGATGGATACTCCTCCCAGTCCTCAAAGGATAGAATCCTATCTTTGGAGAAAGCCCATAATCAGATACTTCTTGCAAAGGAAGAGGAGTGGAGGCTGAAGAGCAGGGCTATATGGCTAAAATCAGGAGATGAAAATACAAGCTTTTTCCATAACTATGCTAAAGGGAGAAAATCTGCCAATACTATCTGGAGCTTAAAGGATGAGGAAGGTAGGGTGGTAAAAACTTTCACAGACCTTTCGGGTTTGGTTCAGAGACACTTCCAAAGAATTTTTTCTGATTCGGGAGAGGCTACTATTGTTGAAGTTATGAGAACAGCTCAAAGTTTTCCTAGGTTCCTTGAGGAGGACGAAGCAGCTGAACTATCTAGCCCTGTCACCAAGGAGGAGGTTGAGGCGGCAATGAAAAGCATGGGAAAGGACAAAAGTTCGGGTCCGGACGATTGGACTATTGAACTTTTCCTTCACTTCTTTGATCAGATCGGCGCTGAGATCACTGAGGTAGTGGAGGAATCGAGGCTGAAAGGGGAAATTTACAAACCTTTTAACTCAACTTTCATCGCTCTGATTCCTAAAAAAGACGACCCGAAATCTTTTGAAGACTTTCGACCTATCTCCCTTTGTAACTGCATCTATAAAATCATCGCCAAAGTGATAGCAGTCAGACTTGTTCCAATTCTGTTCAGGAATATCTCGATGGAACAATTTGGCTTCTTGGACGGTAGGCAAATACATGAGGCGATCGGAGTGGCCCAAGAGGTCCTTCACAGCATCAAACAGAAGAAGAAGAAAGGAGTGGTACTGAAAATAGACCTTTCAAAGGCATATGACCGTATTAACTGGCTATATATCAGACTGCTGCTCACCCATTTGGGCTTTACCTACTCTTTTATCAGCTGGATCATGGGATGTATTTCAAATGTAAGTTTTGCTGTGTTGATCAACGGAGCGGCAACCCCCTTTTTTAAAAGCCAAAGGGGTCTCATACAAGGTTGCCCCTTATCCCCTCTCCTCTTCCTGCTTGTGGCAGAAGGGCTCAACAGACTGATTCACAAAGCCAGAAGGTCAAACAAGATAAAAGGTATTGAGGTGGCTATAAATCTCTATATTACCCACCTGCTCTTTGTTGATGATATTCTAATTTTTTCTAATGGATCCCATGAAGAACTAAAGGAATATAAAAATATCATTGATCTGTTTATGAAAGCTACAGGAATGCAGTTAAACTATGGAAAATCTCAAGTGTGTGTTGCAGGATATAACAGGAGAGAATGCAATTCAATGACCAATCTTTTCCCCTTTCATCTACAGCCTTTGGCCTCTCCTTTTAAATATCTGGGATTCTGGCTAAAACCGGATGCATACAAAAAAGAGGATTGGAACTGGCTCATAGCAAAGATTGAAGCAAGAATATCCCATTGGAGTTTCAGATGGTTATCGAGAGCAGGAAGAATGACCCTGCTCAAATCTGTTTTATTGGCCATTCCTGTTTATTGGGCTGCTCTTACTTGGATCCCGAAGGGCATTATGGAGAAGATCAGAAGACTCTGCAGTAGATTTTTATGGGCCGACTCAAATGAAAAATCAGTACTCCCTTGGGTGGCATGGGATAAGATTGCTAGACCAAAGGAATGGGGTGGCTGGGGTATCAAGAGACTCCCAGAATTCAGCCTGTCATTGGCTGCTAAATCTGGATGGAGGCTTATCACAATGGAAAACCTTTGGACCCGGGTGATTAGAAGAAAATACATTGATCCAATTCCCCTGGAAGACTGGATCAGAAGTCAGGAGAAGAAGTCGAAACAGTCCTCTGTCATTTGGAAGGCTACTATTGAAGCTTTCTCAGTAATAGAACAGGGTCTGGCCTGGAAAGTGGGAGATGGGAAAAATGTAAAAATTGGTAGGGATCCATGGGTTGGATGCAATGAATCTTTTGCCCCCTCCCTTGGCCTCCTGAGACATTTGGGTAGCAGAGGTATTTTCACACTAAACCAAGTGGAGAAAGTGGGACAGTCAAACATTTGGGGACAGGCATGGAAAAGTGCAGAGGATCTTGGTTTAAACATCAGATGGCACCATGAATGGTCTTCGTACGTCGACGAACTCCACCGCTCCCATGTTAGAATAAATATCGAACATGACAATCTGATATGGGCTCATGGGAAAACAGGAGTATACTCACCAAAAGAGGGTTACTCTTTCCTCATGGAGAAGAAAGGTTGGTCTGCCCCGGAGTGGTGGTCCAAAAATTTATGGAAACTCAAATGTCCTATGAAATCTAGGATCTTTTTATGGTGTATGTTAAGGAGGAAAATCCCAACATGGGACATTCTTCAGTCCAGATTCTATATAGGGCCAGGAAGATGTCCTCTCTGTAAGGAGAATGAGGAAACTATTAACCATCTTTTCACATCTTGCATTGTTTCCTTAAAAATATGGGGAGTGATAACAGACCTGTTAAAATTAAAAGTCCAATGGGGAGCTGCTCCTTTAGAAGTTGCTTGGAAAAATTGGTGGAACAATCATCCTGATGGAAACCTCAAAAACCTTCCTCCAATTTTTTTCTGGGGTATATGGCTTGCTAGGAATAACAACATTTTTCAAGACCAGGTCATATCCATTTCATCAATTGCAACAAACTGTGTAGCTATTTACTCTTCTATCCCTCCTCCTGAACCAAAAAGTGCACAAAACCGAAACAATCCTCCAGTTATCAAGGATGGTTCTCCTTGGGCTTTCTTCGACGGGGCATCACAAGATAACAGAGCTGGTGCTGGCATATGTATCCATATAAACCAAGAACAATCTCTCAAAGCTTCTGTGGGCCTGGGTCAAGGATCAAATAACTATGCTGAATTGTCTGCTCTACGTCTCCTCATGTGCTGGGCTTTAAAAAAGAACATTTTGTCTATTCAAATCTTCGGAGACTCCATGAATGTTGTTAAATGGGTTAATGGCAAATCTATGTGTCAAAATAAGATCTTGAAGACTATCCTAGATGATATTGCATCTCTAAAAACTCATTTTAACTCAGTTTCTATCTGCAATATTTACAGGGAACATAATTCAACAGCAGACCAGCTTTCTAAATCTGGCCTACAGCAAGCTATGGGGAATTGGTCTATAGAAGAAACTTATCAGGGGAAGATTTCTACATCAATGCTGCCTCCTTTTGCTCCGCCTCTTTGATGTTTTCTTTCACTCCCAGTTTCAGCTACAACATTTTTTGTTTTATGTACATACAATCTCACGGTTTCGTTAACAGATGGGAAGCGGAAATTTTGCCCTCCCTCGGGCTGCTGTAGCTGAATAAATTTATCCGCATATCCTGTACTTTTCTTCAGTATTATGTTTACATATTTTCCGTGGCTGTTTTCCTTCTCCGAAGGAGGCCACACAGACTTCTTAAAAGGTTTATGTAGCTGTATATATGCGCTTCTTGCGAAACTGCTCAGATTTGTTTTGTTATGAAGCGGCAGATCAGCTCCTCTGACTGCGTTTTATTATGGTTTCGATAAATGGAGGTCGACTACAGGTCCCTCTTCTTCCTGCTTCCCAGTTCTGTTTTTGGGAAGAGTCCAACAGTCTGTGATTCCACTCTCTGGTGGTTCGTAGTTGAGATCTGAAAAATGTAACTTTTTATACTCTTAATAAAAAGTTTTGCCTTTTTTCTCCAGAAAAATAAATAAATAATGTTTATAAATAATATAACAATACTCATTATTTAATGTTTACATATTTCTATATCCACAGTTTATATATGTATATATATAGATGGGGTGAATAGTATTACTTGCAAATCTAGAAATTACATAGAAATGTTGGATTTCCAAGGTCAGTTTCTCATAGTAGACACTTGAACATCACCAAGAAAAAACTTTCGTAACATAGTTAAGGGATAACTAGCTAAAGGAAAAAATAAAAAACAAAATACCAATATGAAAAAATCATGATATACTATTAGGAAGACGGGTTTGATCCAATAGAAACAGCGTGGATGGATCTTTGTCATCCTTAGCTATTCCCCTAGATTGGGCTAGGATTCAAAGATGATACTCTATACACTCCATTCTACGATCTAGGTCCTTTATATGCCAATGCAGGTGTTTGAAAGAGTGAAGAGTATTTGTTCGGTGCTCTTGGTGATCCAAAAAAACTCAACCTAGTAAGAATTTCATGTGCCACTATAGTTTGACTATTTGCATGTATTTGTTGTACCTACCCTGAGTGTGACCAGTATCAGGAACCCAATTCGCCAGCTCTACAAGAACTTTTATGTACGAGAGATGAGGCCTTTGACTAGACCCCTCTCCCTAAACATGGGTAAGTTCTTCCTGTATAAAACCTAGGGTGAGGTCTCAATATTTGATGGTTGTATCCTCCAAGCGATGATGCATTCTCACATTGACCCTGTGGGCCCTCCCTTGGTAGTAAGCAACCCTCTATGCACTCGAGCTCACTAGCATGACATGGAAATGAGATTTGAGAGGCTAGAAAAATTAGACTCCAAGGAGAGGAGTGAAGGAGCTAGAAAAGTGCCAAAGGGGCTCCATATTGTCGGGATATAGATGGGGGGATGCAGCTAGAGGAATAATCATCATGTGAAACTGACATCTTGGACCAACAAAGGCAAGATGTTTAAAGCATGAGAGATGTAAACTTCAAGCCATAGAGGGTCAAGAAAAGAATCACCTTTGGAGCCCAGTGGGGGTGAGAGAGCACAGAAAAAAGGAGGAGAGGCGATCTGAGATAATTCTAAGAGATATGTGGGTTGACTCAGATGGATTCAAGAGACCAATAGGGGGCATAAGTAGAGAAGCCATGAAGCTAGAGACCGAAGCATGGAAGGGAGTAAAGAGAGGTAGAGGCGATGAATCCCAAGGAAGTTGGAAGGTTGATAATCCTACAAGAGAAAAATACCAAGAAAATGGAAATAAATGGAAAAGGGGGCATATGATATCATCCTCCTCATGTTGTAGACAAAGCTAAAGTTGAAGACCTGTCAGGAAAAAGAAGTATTCTAGCTGCAGGGGGTGTTGTTTCCCCATTGAGCGTTGAATATTTAGGCAAGGCTAGGCTACTCAATGAGCTGAGGCTAGCTTCAACAATTTCCAAACACCAATTGTAAAACCCACCAACCATGAACGAATCGAAGATTAAATAAATTGCATGCCCCAATTCCATATATAAATGCCTCATATGTTGAAAAACATGACAGAACATATGATTATTATATATTATAATATATATTTTATATATTATACCAAAGCAAAATAATATTATAACATTTAAATGTTTTATATATATATATATATACATATACATATTTATTTTTATCTTTTTCCCCAAGGAAAGATCGTAATTTTCATTGATAGTAAGAAAATTACATATTGTAGATGCTGAGTCACATATGATACATAGTGAGGCTATTCGCCCATCAAAAAATATATCATAGGTCTATGTGGCTCCACGCATCGAGAACAATTTTTCAAAAATTTCAAAAAAAAAACCTCCATGCAGGGAGTACAATTTTTTATTAGCTAATATATATAGCTAATATAACCGAGATATACATATGTACTAATAAATTATGCAACAAAAAATATAACCATGTAAATACAAGCCCCTCCGGGCTCAATTATGCTCTATAGTCCATGTATGGGCGATGGTAGTATTGATAATGATCATCGTCCCTCTGCTCCTGTATCATCCATGTACCATGCGGTTGGTTCGCAGCTTCCTTGGATAGCTGATCAAAAATCTGGTTGCATTCCCTATATATGTGGCGACAAACAAAGTGATCAAAATGTGCAATGAATCTGTGTGCCTCTTCCAGAATGGGTCTCAGAGTATATGCATGACAAATAGATGTATTGTTTATCTAGTTGATAATATTCTTTGAGTCCCCAAAAATTTGGATATTCTTGCAATGTTTTTCCACGACGAAATGAAGGATATATCTGAGGGCAATGAGCTCAGCATAGTTTTTTGTGCCCCTTCCCAAACCCATTTAAATTTTAAAGGAATGTGTATCAAAGAGGTATAGAATAGCTCCCCCCCCCACACCCTCCATCCTAGGCAGACCTGTCGAAATAAGCCTAAGGATAGTCTCAGTTGATGGCCTCGGGTACTATATTTCTAGTGGGAGGAGTAGCATCATCATTAGGGATGATATAATAGGTGGTCAAAATTCAAGCAAAGATAGAGTGCTAATTAGGGATGATGTCCTGGAAAATATATTGGTTCCGAGATATCTAGATAGCCCAACAAAATAGGAGGGGTAGATTTCTGGCTTTCTTCAGGACAACTGATGTCCACTAGGCTAGCCAGACGTCCTTTACAGATGAGCCTTGCCATCGAATATGGATTTTTATGGCAATGAGGGTTGTATTCTACAGGTCCACAATGATCAGGAAAAATAGAAAGAGGTGGTCAATGGATTTTGAGCTATTCTTGCATAAGCAACACCAAGATGGACCGTGAAAATCTCTCTTATTAAGATTGTCCCCAGTGTGGGCCTTGTTCTTGAGCACTGTCCACATGAACAACCATGTTTTTGGGGTGATTTTAGTTTCCACAGTTGGCTCCAAAAATGCTTAGCAATCAGTGGTCGATGGTCCACATAATACATAGATATCCTTCCTTGGGTGAGTAATTGACATGTTTTTCTTGGGCCCAAACTAGCTCTTCTCCCCCCTCTGTGATCCCAACGTGTGATTTAGTCAGAGCAGAGATATAATCATTCCAATAGTGATGCCAGATCTGTGGGAGATGTAGACAATGAGCAGTCTTCCATGCTTGTCGGAAAAGAGTAGTGTGCTCTGGATCCACAATCTGATTAATGTATATGAAGCCAAAATTGTTGAGTAGAAGGGTTAATTCCCATGGAAGCCTGTGTGAGTTGCCACTGCCAATCCAGGGATCAAAACCAATGCGTACCAATGAGCCGGAATGTATTATCCAGGTGATCCCATCTCGGATGAGAGGCTAGGAGTTGATTACTGCTCTCTAGATGATAAATATCACAGTCTTGTTCCAATTGGGTTGTCTGATCCAATCCATCATGTTGTGGGGGAAGATGTATTTTGAATAGGCCACCCTTGTCCATATATTGCATGAGGTGACCAACTGCCATCCCAACTTAGCAACCAGAGTAGTTGAAAAATGGTCCTGTCTCTTAATTCCCCAACCTCCCCATTTCTTTGGTAGAGCAAGTAACTCCCATCTAGCCCAGGAAAAACTTCTTCCTGTCTGTTTGCCTTTCCAAAGGAATCTGCAGTAGAGATTTTGAATTCTGGTGAGTATACTCCTAGGAATCCATGCTATGGACATCCAATATACGTGTGTGGCTTTGAGAATGACTTTTATAAGGACTAACCATCCCGCTCTGGAGAGATATTTATGGTGCCAAATGTTTAGTCTTCTCACGAGCTTGGAGACTAGCCATATTAGAAATCTTGTAACAATGAGGCTTTAACCTGTATCCGAGATATCTAAGACCATCATCCAAATTTTGGAGAGTGAATGGGAATCTGTGGAGAGCATACTATATTTCTTGCGATGAGCATATTGAAGCAGTGATGGTGGACTTTATGGTGTTGATCTCCATTCCCATTGCTATTCTTAAAATGGACATGATGTTTTGCAGATTGTCAGGTCCCCAATGCCTCCATTAAGGAAGAGAAGTACATCATAAACAAAGAGAAGACGAGTCAGTATGAAATTATCTGTGATCCTGATGCCCTATAATCTCCACATCCTGTGGTATTCTAAGATGATTCTGCTAAGTCCCTCCATGATGAGAAAAAACAATAGAGGGGCGAGAGGGCATCCTTGCCTGAGGCACCTTTCCGAGTGAAAAAATGGGGACGTTGATCCATTAATAAGGACACAGAAATATAAATTTGTTATGCAACACATAATCCAATTTATGAACTCTAAGGGGAAATTGAGATGAGTCAAGAGAATTCTAATATATAACCAGCTAGCACGATCAAAAGATTTGGAGAAATCTACTTTGAGTATCATACCTTTCAATTTCTTCATCTGAATGGATTATAAGACCTCCTGAGCAGTTCCTACAGCTTCATGAATCTGTTGATCCTGAAGGAAAGAAAATTGTTCAGAGGAAATGTGGGAGGATAGAATGGGACAGAGGTGATTTGCTATGATTTTGGCTATGATCTTATAAATACAATTACAGAGGGAGATGAGACGAAAGTCATCGAAGGAGCCAGGGTTGTAATATTTTGGGATGAGTGCAATGAAGGTGGAGTTGAAGGCCTTGTACATTCGCCCAGAGATTCTACATTCTTCAATGACCTTGAGAAGGTCTTCTCCAAGGATTTCGAAAAAATCAATATAGAACTCGACTGTCTATCCATTTGGTCTAGGGCTCTTGTCTTTCTTGAACCATTTCAGAGTGGCTTCAAGCTCCTGCAATGTAACATCCTTATTGATATCCACAACATCCTGCTGATCAACAAACTGGGGAAACAATTGTGTCACTATGATGATTTCAGCCAGCGATGCAGTTGGGGGGGGTTGTAGAGCTGCTTGAAATGAGATGTATCGAGGGAGGCTAAGTGTTGAAAGGAAATTACTCTGATGCCCTATTCATTATTCAAATTCCAAATGGTATTGATTTCTTTTCATCCATTGGTGAACTTATGGTAGAATTTTGTGTTATCATCACCTTCTAGTATCCAAATGGCTCTGCTTCGTAACCTCCATGATTCTTCTGTCTTTTATAATTTTGTCCCTTTGCGCTACCAGGGTAGTGTGTTGGGCTTCAAAATGTCATACAAATATCACTCATTACCATACATTTTTCACCTATGCTTCCATTATATCACTCATTATTCACTACCATGTCACTTCATTTTCCCAATTGTTCATCATTTATGGGTCTCATTTATATCTTCCAAATATTATTTATTTTCAAGCATTTTTAAGAGAAATTCTTGATTAGATATTAGATAATAATATATTTTACTTCATATATGGAAAGTGGATTGTTTTGTGACATGTGTAGGTACAAAGGAGGCTTCCAAGACACCTTTATGTGGCCTTGAATGATCAAATTCGAATTTGATAACATAAGCCTCATGGAGAAGATCATGATCTCATGGAGAAGATCAAGGGCAAAAGGGGGTTATGTGTCTGGATGGTTGAGAGATGTATGGAACTAAAGAGAGATTAGTGGATCATCATTATGAGTCTGTTATCTCATCCCATTGTATAAATGAGAGTACAATCTCCTCCATTTGTAATTTAGAGGTCCATTTGTAATCTTAGAGTTCCATTTGTAATCTTAGACTTTGAAATCTTAGAGTTGGTTTGTCCATCATGATGGAGATTTTGAAATAAAGAATCATACTTTGATTTTGTTGCTTCTACATTTGAGTCTCCTTTGAAGTGGTGTGCTTGTGGAGTTATGGAGGGCCCCCATAGCCTCACTTGCATGCTTATTTTAGGTATAATTTAATTTATGTTTTTATTTCATTTTAGCTTTTAAATTCTTGTTAGATATTCTAATTGTTGGAAAAAATCTTAAAATTCATGTGTTCTTGTAAGGGAACCATAATATCTCCGAAAAATTAGAAATCTCTCTAGTTTGTTTAGTTGTTGGAAGAAATCTTAAAATTCGTGTGTTCTTGTAAGGGAACCATAATATATCCGACAAATTAGGAATCTCTCTAGTTTGTTTAGTTGTTGGATGAAATCTTAAAATTCATGTGTTCTTGTAAGGGAACCTTAAGATCTCCAACAAATTAGGAATCTCTCTAGTTTGTTTAGTTATTGTAAGAGATCTTGTCGAATGTGTTCTTGTAAGAGAACCAATAGATCTCAGACAAATTAGAATCTTTCTAGACCTATAGGTGGTACTTCTAAGTTTACCTTCCCAGGTTAACATTAATTGAACTCTAATTTGCATCCCCATTTTAGACCAAACATAGTGAGCCTCTCCTTATGCTCAAGAGATATATATGCCCTTCCATGCTCATCTTCCATAGAATCTATCTCAACTTCAACACTTCTCAAGGTTTGATCATCCATCAGTCTCTTGTTGTGAGCCCATCTTTTGGATAGTTTCTTCAGATTTCTTAAACTGTGGGCAAATCTTTCTGCTATGTTCCCTCCTATGGCAGGAGGATGGGACTTCGAGTAATCAGTAACAAGCTTAATGTAGTAAACATATTTTAACCATGTTACATTGAACTTATATGGCGCTTTTGTCTTGTTCACACCTCCACTAATTTCAAGGTATATGGGCGAGTGATTATATAAGCCCCTCGATCCAACCCATTGCCTATAGTTACACCCCATTCCCTGAAGTCATTCTTTAAGGAGGAAGCTATCTAGTCTTTTGGCTAGCCTAGCCTCCCTAGTCCATTTGTTCCTCTACGTGGGTTGTAGTCTAGCAGATGGAATATCAATAAGGCCATGGTCCTCCAATATATTTTTGAAGAAGTCTGATAGAAAATCAATTTGTGCATTATGGCCCCATGATTCAGAATATCTAATTGAGAAATTAAGGTCTCCTCCTAGAATAAGATTATCTGCTTGCACATGGTGAAGGAGGAGGATCGACGACCATATGAAGGCGGTGGCGCAGGTGGCAAGCTTCACACCACCTGCTTGGGATGTAGGAACATGACCCATATGACTACCCGCAAACTGGATGCCATGCACCCACTGCTGTCAAGGCAGCAGAGGCTGCCACCGATAATAGGAGCGGCAATACCTGGTTCACGAGGATCACCGATCCAGACTCTTGTTTGATCACTTAGAGAACCACTAAATGGCCTTCTTTGGTCTTCAAGAAAAATCACCCCGCGCTACCTTCTGCTGGCAACATTGTGGAAGAAATCGAAGAGGATAGCCTTCAAGAAGTTCCTGAAGAAGCAGTTGAAGGAACTAAGGCTGAGATGAAATTTGACTATGAAAAGAGATTATGTGATCTGTTGGAGCAATACACACAGATGTTGGACTGTGTTACAGACAATGTAGGATCCAATCATTTGCAGGGCATTTGCACCAAGTTGAGGCCCGATCCGGTCGTTCTGATGGGGAAAAGTGCAAAGAAGCCAGGGAATATCGCCTACCACTCTATAAACAAATCTATACATATTTTGAAGAACAACATCTTCGCAACAAGATCTGGATCCCCGGTAAGTACCCACCATTTCCAAGTTTTTGTCAAAACCCTTGCCAGAAAAACACAATTACTTTGGGTAAAAGAAACCGAATCTGTAAAGTAACTACATAATCTTATACTGCAAAAATTTGGATATCCCACCAGAACACAAAATCTGATTCATGGGGGCAGAGTACTCCAGACACAAATTACCTCAAGGAATACAAAATCACACCCTTGTCAACAATAATTCTCAATCTGAGAATAAGAGGGGGTGCGACAGACAACAACAGAAATCCCTACAGGGGGGAGGGAAGTGGGACTGGTACAAAAACTATTGGAACACATCAGGGGAAAAAAATAGGAAGTATATCCTACAAAAACATTCTTCAAGGGAAAAACACAACCAAAGCAGCACCAAGTCAAACAGGTATGGATGCAAGGCCATACATTGTGGAACAGTTGAACCATACCCCAAAATATAGCATAGATATACCATAAACAGATGATCACTGCACTATATATGAAAGACAAGCAATAATATGTAGATTCAATTGTTTTTGGCCCAAACCGGTTCATCTATTTCATTGGATCTTCACAAACTAGACTACACAATGTGAAATACATCTTTGTTCCAAGGGGTTCTTTATAGTGAACTTTCCTAGAGTAGAGGCTAGAGACTTTGTAATATAGGAAGGACCTTGGTTCTAGGGATCCACAGGACTCTTCATCACACCATGGTTCCCAGATGATGCCAATACAATGGTTGTCTCTAAGATGCTAGTTTGGGTGTGATTGCACAATCTCCCATTACACCTATGGAGTCAACAAGTACTCGCAGGAATCAGTAATACTATCGGATGCTACATCAAAATGGACACCCAAAGACTAGAGGAAAGAATCTACACTTATGCACGAATATGTGTGGAAGTAGACCTCAACAAAGGCTTGCCAGACCAAATTCAACTGAAGCATAGACAGAGGTACTGGTCACAGATTTTAGATTATGAAAACACAACATTCAGATGCAAAACCTACTAAAAACAGGACACCTAGAAAGCATATGTCCAACAACCAAAAAAGACACTCGTAGGAAGAAAAAGGCAGGGAAACAAGCTAAGGGATGGAAATTGCCTCCACCACTCTCGGATGACGAGGAGGAAGAAGAGGAGGAATATGTAACCCCCAATGAGACAAATTAGATGAACAAAGAACCAGAAGTAGAAGACATAAATCCACAAGAACCTATAGACATACATGCGGCAAGGATACTAGAAACAATGGATATGAGCAGATCCAAACGTCAACACATCTCAGACACATCATATTCTAATAAAGACAATCCCAAACCTGTGGCTGATATAGCGCTAACACTTATAACTCCAACAAATCTCAGGGAGGGTGGAGAAAGGTTGAGAAGAAAAAAGGGCGAAAATCTTGACTTTTCCCCCATTTGTACATCGTTACTTGTGTTCTTATTTTTTGAAAACCGAACACCCTGTGTGGTGATGGATGATATATGCATCTTTTTTTGACAAAAAATAAGCACCTTTTTAGATTATGGCTCACAATGGCTAAAGGGCCAACGCAACATATGCCGAAAGGCATCTACAACATGTAATTTTTCAATTATAATGAAATATTACGATTTTTCCAGTGGAAAAAAAGAAAAAAATATTATCCACTTGCAGAAGGCTAGAGCTAAGAAATTGTTCCCAGAACGGGCCCCAATTTTGGCATGGGCCATAAACATTGATTAATCTTATGTCAATACCTAAGTTAGATGAATAGATGTCTGCCCAATATAACTCGATCCCCCCCAAATCTTACATAATTTGATATTCATAGGGTTGAACCCCATCACAATACCTCTGGATCTCCCGTGTACATCTAGGGTATGAAAATGTCATCCGAGAAGAATGGATTCAAGGAGGTGAGTGATGGCTTCTACTAATCCCAATGTCTCCTAAAGAAAAATGACATCCATCCGCTCAATGCTTAGGAGCCTCTGAAATGCTATTTTTTTTTAGGACTAGCTAACCCATAACAATTCAAGGAGAGCGGCTTCATGAGGGAGAGGATACCAGGGTGTTCTGTGCTCTAAGAACCTGGTCAATAGCTAATTGGAAACCCGCAATGAACTGCATATCCGCCTGTTGTTTGGCCTTAGAGAGGGAGGAGGGTTTTCCCTAGGGAGGTTTGGGAGGGATGGGAAGGGATATGATACGAATGCCAATAGATTCAAGTGGCTTTGACCAAGAATGAGATCTGAGGTGGTATGAGTGTGAGAAAGTCCCTAGTTTTGAGTTAGAGGATTGAGCAGAGAAGGTCACCTCTAGGAAAGATGGTGGGGTGCATGAGATAGAGGGGGGGTTGGCTGCAATGAGCAAGCCAAGGAGATAGGAGTCAGACAGGTAGATACAAAACTATAATGGTCAGCTATGATAGAAGAAGTAGCATAAGACGAAGAAGTGAATGAGAGGGTATGCACCTGTTAGAAAGAGGTCAACCATGTATAACACCAGTTTGAGAGGTTTTTCATCTTCAACCTTAAAGTAAAGGTTAGGATCGGCTTCACTACTAGTGAATCCCAGCTTCATCAAGTAGCTATTGATCCTCTCATACCATGCTCGAGGTGCTTGTTGCAGCCTATAGGGAACCTTCTTCGACCTGCATACATGAGAATTTCAATAATAAATCTCAAATCCTTTGGGTTGCTCCACATAGACCTCTTATTTGATTGAACCATGAAAGAATGTGACCTTGACATCCGTCTGATGTGGGTTCCATCCTTGTGAAGCCATAAGGGCTATGATGAAGCAGATGGTCGTATATCTGGCAACAAGTGCAAATATCATAGTCTATACCTTCCTTCTGGGAGAAACCACGAGCAACAAAACAAGCCTTATACTTTTCCAAACTTCCATCTGCTGCATGCTTTATCTTGTAAAGCCATTTAGAAGTGACAATTGTCTTGTCTTGGGGTCTAGGAACTACTTCCCAAACATCATTCTCCATAATAGACTCATATTCTATGGTCATAAAATCCTTCCATACTTGATGCTTGACGACATCTGAGAATGATGAAGGCTCATTTTGCATGATTGTGCTCATGATGGTAAGGTATCCCTGATACCTGTTAGGTTTCTTACTTTCACGAAAGGTTCCTCGGGGTGCAGCATGTCCTTCAGCATCATCAAGTAGCCCCCTAAGCCATGAAGGCCACTTCCTAGAAGAGGAAGGCTCATGTGGAGGAGGATCAATCGGATCCAAGGGTTCTTCTACATCAGGAATTGATTCATCATCCTTTTCTTTTGGTTCCCTGGTGTCGGCTTCTTGAGAGCTCCTCAAAGTCGGAAGATTGTCCACCTTGCGGTGAACTTTTCTTCAGGAGTCTTGGAACCCAATGCTTGATGAGGGCATCAATTTTGTACATATACGGTAGTGTTTGTAGCTTCAGCCCATAGAAACTTTAAAAGTCTTTGATCATGTAGCATGGCTCAGACAACTTCCATAATCATGCAGTTCTTCCTTTCCGCCACACCATTCTGATCAGGAGTATGTGGTGTAGTAGTCTCCCTCTTAATGCCAACCTCAGATATGCCTGAGTGAACCAACTGTAATATATCAGAGGTCTTGCTTTGGCTTGAGGGGAATGGTCCCGTTTTTAGATTTCCTTCGGCACATCCTGGACATACACCTTCTTTCTCTACTTGGAATTCGGGCATCCCTGTCACCATTTGTCTTACACTGAGTAGAGCTTTATAATGAAGATGGGCAAACCTCTGATGCCAAAGTTCGGACTAATGAGATGTGTCATAAGACATGACACCTAGCGGACTTCCATCGACGTGATATAATGAATCAACATGAAACCCAAGAGTAAAGGAATCTTTAACATTATTTTTCGATACACATACCTTGCCACCACTGAAGGTTACCTTGTGGCATTTGTCTTCCATTTCTGAGATGGAAACCAGGTTCTTTCAGAGGTCAGGTGCATTTAATACATCTTAGAATTTCTAGCCTTCTTGAATGGTTGTCCTCTTCCTTGATTCCCAGTTCTCCTCTTACCTTTGCTATTGAATTTGTCATTCCTTTGATTTCCATTAGAGGGATTTTGATCATCATCCCAGTGTGAGTCCTTTCTATCAGGGCACTCCCTTTCATAGTGACCTACTTTATCGCAGATGTAACATCGTCCTTTTCTTCCAACCTTAGGTCTAGCCTTTCCTTTTGATTTAGTCCCAAAATTATTTCTTTTCTTAGCATGAGAAGAAAAGGCAGCAAGAGGACCTTTAGGCATGGGCTTTTCTTGCTCTTCTACCATTGTTTCTCCTTGAATGCATCTAGCCATTAATTCCTTGAAACCAGGAATTATTATTGTTCAGAAGAGTAGACTTGAACACATACCATTCAGATGGTAATCCTCCAAGAGTCGTGAGTGCCATTTCTCTGTCAGTAATAGCCTCCCTAATAGATAAGAGATCGTTCTTCATCTCGATGATTCTTAAGAAGTATGCTTGCATACTCTAATCTTTACCCTTCTTGATTTCCCTCAGTTTATTTCTAAGAAACAAAACTTGATTTGCATCATTAACTTTAAATAAACTCACCAGTCTATAGTAGATTTCCTTGGAGATGTTCAGATCAGAGATGTAGACCACCAAGTGCTTGTTGATAGAGTCTCGGATGATCTTCTTTGTTTTTGACTTCTCCATTTTTCCATTTGTTCCAGGCAGCGGTGGATGAATTTGATGGAGGCTCAACAATAGTGCCTCTTACATAGTCCAACACTCTTTGATCTTCTAGGGTTAGATCGATAGACATCTTCCATGCGTGATAGTCAGTTTTCTCATGAAGCTTGTCTTTGGTAGGAAAGAGTGTTGAGGACCCCATAGTTCTTTTAGGATAGCCTTGCCAATCTTCTCTTTGGTGATTGCTCTTGCTCTTGCTCTTGCTCGGGATTTGTCTTCACCTTAGCTCTGATCCCATGATAAGTTATGGTATGTTATATGCTTATAACAATTTACTTCTTTTCCTGATTATATTCCACAGATTAGCAATCACATTTACATA
Organism: Pinus taeda; assembly: GCA_000404065.3. Classification (NCBI taxonomy): domain Eukaryota; kingdom Viridiplantae; phylum Streptophyta; class Pinopsida; order Pinales; family Pinaceae; genus Pinus; species Pinus taeda. The sequence goes on from APFE030680627.1 coordinate 57,655, forward strand.
AAGTAAAGTGTAGATAGAACATTAAATGATCGACAGAAAACAAGCCAAGACAAGAGACACAAGATGTGGCGGCTAGCCAAGGACAAACCCCACAATGTGTGGGGAAACCCTTTGATCAAATATTTTTTTATCTTCAATAATTCAGCAGAGAGAAATAGTACAATAAATCTGATTTATATAAGTAGTAGCAAACCCTAGATTAGCAGCATCAACATTAGCAGCTTCATCATCAAACTAGGGCAGATGATATCTCACAAACCGACCGTCGGATCAGCTTGATTCCACCACCAAAAGTTGCGGATTTTAGAGGAGGTTTATATGAACCTATAGTGTAGTTAAAATGATGAGATCTTCTAGTCCACGTAGGTCAAACTTCACTTCTGTAGTTGCAGCTTCAGTTTCAGCAACTTCCTTCAAACTAGGGTAGTGGATATCTTGCAAACCGTCCGTCGAATTGACTTGATTCCATCACCAAAATTTGTGGCTTTTAGAGGAGGTTTAGATGAGCCTATAGCGGATTTCAAATGAGGAGATATTTTAGTCCACGTAGGTCAAACTTCACTTTTGCAGTTGCAGCTTCAGTTTCAGCAACTTCCTTCAAACTAGGGCAGTCGATACCTTGCAAACCGTCCGTCGGATTGACTTGATTCCACCACCAAAAGTTGTGGCTTTTAGATGAGCTTCAGATGAACCTACAACACAGTTCATATGAGGAGATATTCTAGTCCATGTAGGTCAAACTTTACTTCTGCAGTTGCAGCTTCAGTTTCAGCAGCTTCCGGCTTCACATGTGTGAGGGAGAGACCCTTTTCTGAGCAGTAGAGAAGAGATTCTTTTCTGTGTAGTAGAGAGAGAGATGTGATGGGATGAGTGAGTCCAAATGAGGAAAAGTCCTTCTATATTTATACACAACGTTGGTGTTTGAATATATGCGATTGTTGGGCTTCTGAGCCTACATGAGTTGTAGGTCGGCTTGATAATAATTCCATAATCAAAATAAATTCATATCTCCATGAATACTTATTACAATCGGATGATATTTATATCAATCCTACACCTCTCAACGAGAGGAATCTAATAAAAATATTATCATCCATGAATAAGATGACTCACATGAAGCTTTTCCCTAGTTGCCAATTTTAACAAAAGAGGATGCTAGCTCAAGTGAAGTAGTGAAGGCTACCATTTATAGGCAACTTGTGGGTTCACTTGTGTATTTGGTGAATACACGACCAGACATGTGTTATGAAGTTAAGAAATTTATTCAAGCAATGGTTAAGCCAACCAAACTTTATTGGAAGGAAACAAAGCATGTGTTAAGATACCTCAGAGGCACTACTCAGTTTGGTCTTTGGTACAGAATAACAAAGCGAGTGAAGCTGCAAGGCTTCATAGATGCAGATTGGGCGGGGAGTCCATTAGACAGGAAGAACACATAAGGAGAAATTTTCAATGTTGGGTCAGCAGCGGTTTCTTGGTACAACAAGAAGTAAAGATCTCTGGCACTTAGCTCAGGAGAAGAAGAGTATATGGCTGTAAGGCAAGTAACATATGAGGCAATATAGAGGATAAAGATTCGTGTTGGTTATTTGGTCAGATGAAGGATCCTACTCTGATTTTATATGATAATAAGGGTTGCGTAAAACTCTATAAGAATCTTGTATTTCATGATCGATCCAGGCATATTGATATCTAATATCACGATCTACAAGATTGTGTGTAGAGGAATATTATATTGATCCAGTACATTTTGATAAAGGAATTAGATGTATATATTTTGATAAAGGCTTTGTTAAGAGGAAAATTCAAGTTCCACATGTGTAGGATAGGGGTGGTTGATAATCCCTTTCTTTCTGAGAGGGAGTGTTGAAAATGTAGCAATAAAATCTAGTTTTTACTTTTCCTTGGTAAAACTAGATTAAAATTTGAATTTCAGTTTCAGCATAATACTTGAAGGTATTTAACTGAGGTGACATGGCTCTTGTCACTCAATTAACTTAGTGAATTCGAGTTGGAGAAGCTTGAGTTCAGTTCTACATGATTGATTGCTAATTTTTAGCAATCTCTTTCAGTTAATTTAAGTTATTGCAAATTTAACGAGTTCTAACTGCCAAAAGAAATAATGGACGCCAAGTTGTTGGTGTGGAACTTCAACCACATTGAGTGGTCAACCAATTAACTAATCAATCAACCCAAAATAATTGTTTCACGCAGAGAATTTGAGTTATACATTTGAGATGGAGATTCCAAGGTAGTGTACTATCAATTGTAGCATATTCCCTTGTGTACAAGTGGTGCATGTAGTCATAGATTGACCTAAGGCTATTGTTTCCTAAAAAATAGGGGAAATTTCCCAAGAGAACAACACAAGGAAACATGAGCTTAGGAAGGCTTGAAATTTAGTCAGTCAGGCAGAGAGATAGACCATACACTTGCAGAGTGTTCTCAGATTGGAGAAAGCATTGTATTTCTTCTCCATTCTCTGATTAATGCAATATAGATAGTAAGGAGTTTTGAGCAATTGCGTTCCCCTAGATAAATCTTTGTGCATGTGTTATATTTCCTTTTGCATGTCTATGATTCTTGCTTTAGATAGTGAATTAACTTCTGCACATCGGTAGAGTAGCTTCAAGTCTTGTGATTTAGCAAATTTCATGATTAGTATTGAATCTGCACATTAATTTCTACATGCTTTTACTTTAACTTTTTACCCATTGGTCAAAATCTTCATGTTTCTATATATTTCACATGCAAACTCCATTCGACACAATTCAAGTTGCATTGGAATTACCTCATCGAGCTCTTCAACAAGGAGTTATTTCCATTAGCTTTTAGGACCTTTTAATTTTATGCCTTTTAATTAGGATCCTCTCGGATCACCTAGCAAACCTTAACCTAACCTACCATAGCCTATCCTACTCTAGTCCGTCCCTCTCTAGCTTAGCCTATGTTAACTTAACCTACTCTAGCATGTCCTATCATAAACTACTCTAGTCTAACCTACTCTAGCCTACTCCTGCTTACCATATCCTAAATTATTCTAGCTTAGTCTACTCAAACTTAACCTAGTCTAGATTAACCTAACATACAATACTCTAGCCTTCCTTAGCCTAGCTTTGCTTATTCAAGTTGCATTGGAATTACTTCATTGAGCCCTTCAATAAGGTGTTATTTCCATTATATTTTAGGAACTTTGAATTCTATGCCTTTTAATTAGGATCCTCTTGGATCACCTAGCAAACCTTGGCCTATCCTACTCTAGTCTGTCCCTCTCTAGCCTAGCATATGTTAACTTAACCTACTTTAGCATGTCCTATCATACCATATTGTACTCTATCCTACTCTAGCCTACTCCTGCTTACCATATCCTAGCTTATTCTAGCTTATTCTACTCAAGCTTAACTTACTCTAGATTAACCTACCATACAATACTCTATCCTTCCCTGGCCTAGCTTTTCCTATTCTAACCTACTATAGCATAGTGTCTTTTAGAATACTCTAACCTAATAAAGGTTATCCTATTCTAGCTTACCCAAGCCTATCCTAGATTAGGCTACCATATCTTACTCCAAGCCTATCCTAGCCTAGCCTAGATAATCCTACTACAGTTTATCCTAGCCTACCCCACTCTAAACTGCTCTAGCCTAGCATATCCTACTCGAAGACTAGACTAGTGTAGCCTATTCTACTTTAGGCTAACTTATCTAATCCAACCTAACTTAGCCTATTGTTTCCTACTCTTTATAAGCCTACTCTAGTCTAGTTACACATAGCCTACCCTAGTGTAGCCTAACCTACTCTAGCCTAGCTTAGCCTAGCCTACTCGAGCCTAGCCTACTTTAGCCTAGCCTACTTTAGCCTACTCCAACCTAGTTTAGCCTAGCCTACTCTAGACCAACCTAGCCTAGCTCAAAATAGCCTATCATAGCCTACTCTAGCCTTAGCCTAACCTGATATAACCTACTCTACCTAGCCAACTCTAGCCTAACCTATCCTAGCTTACTCTATTATATCTTAGTCTATCCTACTCTAGCCTAGCTAAATCCAACTTAGCCTACCCTACTCTACCCTAAATGACTCTAGTCTAGCCTATCCTAGCCTACTTAAGCTCATCGTAGCCTATCCTACTCTAACCAAGCATACTCTAGCCTTCTTAGCCTACTCAATCCTAGCCTACTTTAGCCTACTCCATCCTAGCTTAGCCTAGCCTACTCTAGCCCAAACTAACCTAGCTTAGAATAGCCTATCTTAGCCTACTCTAGCATATCATACTTTAACTTAGCCTACTCTAGCCTAGCGTAGCATATCCTACTCTACCCTAGCCTACTATAGCCTAACTTACTCTAGTGTATCTTATCCCAGCCTAAACGACTCTATCCTAGCCTATCATGACCTAGCCTACTCTAGCCTGGTCTACTCTAGCTTAGCTTATTCTAGCCTTCTCTAGCCTAGACTAGCCTAGCTCACTCTACCCTAGCATACTCTATCCTAGCTTAGAATAGCCTATCGTATCCTACTATAGCCTAGCATACTTTAACTTAGCCTACTCTAGCCTAGCGTAGCATATCCTACTCTACCCTAGCCTACTATAGCCTAACTTACTCTAGTGTATCTTATCCTAGCCTAAACAACTCTATCCTAGCCTACTCTAACCTATTGTGACCTAGCCTAATCTAGCCTAGCCTACTCTAACCTAGCTTATTCTAGCCTACTCTAGCCTAGACTAGCCTAGCTTACACTACTCTAGCATACTCTAGCTTGGCCTACTCCATCCTACCTTATCATAACCTATCATAACCTACTCTACTTGAGTCAAGCCTAGCCTATCCTACTATATCCTAGCATACTACAGCCTAACCTGGTCAAGTTTAGCCTAACCTAACCTACTCTAGCCTATCTTAGGCTAGCCTACTCTAGCCTAGCCTAATCTAGCCTGCTCTAACCCAGCTTAACCTACTCTATCCTAGACTAGGCTAGCCTACTCTAGCCTAACCTAACATAATCTTACCTAGCCTAGCCTACTCTATCCTATCTTAGCATAGCCTAGCTTGCTCTAGTCTAGCTTAACCTACTCTAGCCTAGCTTACTCTAGCCTAGTGTAATATGGCATAACCCAGCCCAACCCAACCTACCCTACCTAACGTAGCTTACTCTAGCATAGCCTACTCTTTCCTAGCCTACCATATCCTTTCCTAGCCTAGCCTCTCCTAACCTAATCTAGCTTATACTTGCCTAATCTGTCTACCCTACCTTAGGATACCCTAGCCTATCCTATCCTAGCCTAAGCTAGTCTACTTAAGCCTAGGCCTAGCCTAGCCTAACCTAACCTACCATAGTAATGTACTCTAGCCTATCCTACTGTAGCCTAGCTTACTACAGCCTAACCTAGTCGAGCTTAGCCTAACCTAACGTACTCTAGCCTAGCTTAGGCTATCCTACTCTAGCCAAGCCTATCCTAGCTTAACCTA
>APFE030680634.1:0-33226 GCA_000404065.3 Pinus taeda
AGGGCCAGTGGAGTCAAAGTATGAGATTTTGGCCTAATAGTCTTGAGGTAAGGCCACTGGATTGGCAGGCAGTTGCAGAGGTGCATACCTGGCCATATTTGCTGGATACTGGGGGTTAACTAGGACAACTGGGACAAGAGGAACAAAAGGTATCACAGGGGTAACAGGTATAGAGGGTATAACAGTGTGGAATGGAAGAATTTGTGTGGGAGAAGAAGGGATTAGTGGGGAACTTTGGGACGTTGATGGGGAACTATGGGAATTAGGGGTAGAACGGAATAGGACCTTGACTGGGGTGGGGATTGAGCTAGGAAGCTCTGGCTGTGGACTGATGTCAGCAAGTTGATCTTGTGTTTGCTGGTTCCTAACAAATCTGGGAATGGTATTGGGGTTTCTGAAGATAATGGGAGGATTAGGGTCAGGATGTGCCCTTGTGTGCTTGAAATTCTTCTTGGGAGCCAGCTTCTGAGCTAGTCCTGTAAGGTTTTATGAATGCTTCGTATAGCAAGGACTGGACAGGAACTCTAAATTCTATGTATCTGTTTAGGGTGAAGGGAAATCTAAGTCAGCTCTTCCTTAGGCTGCAAATTTTAGTATAGGAGCAGCTTGAAGGTGTCTTGACTGATGTTCAGATTATGAGTGCAATTTCATGCTTCACTTCCAGAAACATGAAAGTGACTTGCATCTAGTTTAACTGAGCTCCATGCTTCTGTTAACACCCAGGTTGTCCTCTTTGACTCCCAAGAGGATACGGCTGGGGTAACCACTAACCAATCTTTGGGCTGCAGCTCCTAGCCTAGCTGCAGTCAGAGATGGCTCTCTCTATAGGTTTTGTCACTGCTTTCAGTGAAGGTTTTAGGCTAGTTATGGAGTGAGTCTTTTGGTTGTTTTTGTATTTGATTGGGAGGATGCTTCTGATTTCCTTAGAGTATATCAGCAGGTAGAGTTAATCCATTGGGCAATGGGGTCTTGGAGTGTTTTCCCTTGAGGTTCTGATTTCGGTGAGGTGTAAAGCTGTAGGGCCTGTGTGCATTCCATGAAACAAACTGTAAATAGCGAGAATGAGGTGACAACAACTAGCAAAGAGCACTTAAGAATTCTTTACTTAAGCTGAATATTACAAAGAGGCTCGTGATCTAGGAGCAATTGCTTGAATTCCTAAAACAACAGCATACTGTGATGACATAGTATTAAAGGTAGCAGCGAAGAATTACTCTTTCAATACTGTGTCTGAAGAAAACATATAAGATAGTTTAGATTGAGTTCGGGGTAGCCAATGACTAAATCCTGAGACTATTCTTTCTCTTTACTACCTAGATTTTCAAGTGTACAGAAAGACATGGAAAACATATGAAATAACAATGAACACAGGTGAAATAAAGAGCCATGAGGAAAACTTATTGAGCCATGAAATACACAGGAATCCTGCAACTTTGAGCCACACACCATCAGGAGATCAAGAGACAAACATCCTTTGAAGAAATCCCATTGTCTTTTGTATTAACTGTCTGAGAAATTACAATATCAGAAAAACAGAGCAGATATCGAGAGATTTCTTACATCCGGGGTCCAACCCCTCTAAACAAACGCGAAGGGGAATATATAGAGGTTACATACAAAAATATCTCAGGAATCGAGTCATCTGAGAGGAAAATATCTCTTCTATTTGTACAGGAGAGTAGGTGAGAAGTAGATGTAAACATAAATGCCTCTTAAAGGCCTTTGACTCCTGTCAGGATAGATTTTTGACCTTTGGGTACTGCGGAGTTATTTGCGTGGTTTTATCATAAATATAGCATTGAAAGTGCTTTATCACTCTGCTCTTTTATATCTTCTTGGTCCTGCCATCTGTACCTTCTGATATTGCTGTTGATGTCGAGTACCTGTGCTGAGTTGGCTCAGCGTCTTTATGCTTGCTGTCATGGCTTTGTCCACCTGTAGATGTAATGTGGACTGTATTGCTGCAAAAGGATTTAATTCCTCAACTTTGATTCAAAAGTAGCTTTATTAAGTCTTGCCATATGTCTGCAGGGGGAAGCTGATGCCTTAAAATTGACCCTAAGGTCTCATCAGCTTCTGTGTACTTATAGAAATGAGGAGGCTCATCAAATAGATGTGCCACTTCGTTTTTAATAAAAAACAAATTATCTAACTTATTAAAAAGAGCCTGTCCTGTTAATGGGCCTGCTGAAGATGACCCAGGTGTATCAGCAATTTGAATTGCTGCAAAAGTGCTCACCCTTTTGATGTATTTCTCATGTGAGAGCAGACTCCCTGATTCTTCCAAGCTGGGAAGTCCTTTGTCCTGCAGGGTCGTGAACCTATTCTGGAACTTATATATATCTGCCTGTATGTCATGGATTTTCCTGTCCAGGGTCTGAGTTAGGTTCTTCATTGTTGTGGTTCTCTTGATTAGGGAAATGGTTTCAGTTCTGTTAGCAATTCCCATTCTTATCAGCTGAGCACCAGTCCTGTAATTTAAGACCTCAATCATTTTGGGGGCAAGGTCTGCCATGTTGCCAAGGGCATTTCTTGCTCTGTGCAGTTCTTTCTTTGCCCTGCCAATGAGTCCTATCTGTTCATATATAGCATCAATGTACTCCCACTGGTTGGTGATTGATTGTCCAATGGCAGTCCAAATCACTTGCTTGATCTCTGCTGTTACTTTCTCAAAATTGAGCTGCTTTTCCAGCTCTGCAATTGTCTTTTTTAGGGCTTTCACTTCCCTCTCCTTCTCAGCCACATTTTGCTTAGACTTGTCATACTTCTCTTCTATCTTTGCTAAGCTTTCCTTGGCCTTATTTAGCTCTGTCATTTGAGCTTCTAGCACCTGAAGTTCTTTCCTTAGTTTTTGCATATCCAGGCTCTCGGCCTGCTCTGTTGGTGGTGCTGTGGTGGCTGGCTCTGTTGTAGCTGGCTCTGTTTCTGCTGTCTGTTGCTTCGGAGGGATATCCTCTTTAGGGGTCTTCTCGAGGTCTATAGTCTCTGTGGATGGTTTGGAAGACTGCCCTTGTTCTCCCCTCTGTATAGCTGCTTCTAGGGTATTCTCTGTATCCTGCAGCTTTTGCTGGGTGTCCACCAGTTCCTTATACAAATTCATGAGCAGTGCAGTGATATCCCTTTCTCTTCTCTGTTGGGCCACTTCATCTGTTTGTGGATGTAGAGTTGGTGGGATCTTCATCTTCTTCTTAATTGCAGCTACATCTGCATCCCTTAGTTTAAGGACCTCCTGTATGGCTTTAACATCATTGGGATCATGCCCAAACTCTATGATGATATCTTCTAGTGCCTTGATTATGTTGTCCTTGGCTTGAGAGGATGCCCTTTCCAACTCAAGCTGAACTGCAGTGTTATTCAAACTGTTTTGCAGCCTATAATTTACCAAGGTCTTGTCTGCCAGGGTGGCATAGACCATCTCACCCGTTTGCTTGTGGAGCTCGATTTGGTCCATGGGGTGGATGTCTTTTGCAAGGACTTCTAAGTTTGTCCTTATATAATCAGCAGGTGTTTGAGGATGCTGCACTGTAGGGGCAAAATGGCTCATTATCAGCTTGCTTTCTTGCACATCGAAGGCAGCCATTAGTCTTTGTTGATTTGGAGGGGCCATGTTCAACAAATGATTGTAGAGCTTGATTTTGAGTGGCTCACTCCTCCTCTTAGCATCCCTGAACTGGTCCTTTATACTTGCAGCTGCACTCTTTCCATGTCCTGAGGAGCTGACCTCCCCAAGTGCTGTTCTATCTTGCTCTTACTGTAATGAGCTGGCAGAGGTCTCAAGGCTCTGCATTTCTTCTTCTGAAAATGGATTGAGCCTCTGCCTTTTTTCTGGGCCTTCTGTGAGAGGGGTATCCCTCTCCCTTTTCCTGCTGATGTCCTCCCTCAGAGGGGTTTGGAGGACTGAAGAGTCGACCCTAGAATCTTGTCTGGGAGGCGCCATGCTGGTTGTTTTATCTTGGGTGGCTGCCTGGCCTTCTCCTTTTTGCTGTTCCTGATCCTGTTGATCAGTTTCTTGCTGATTTTGCTGTTGTTGCTCCTGCTGGCCCTGTTGGCCCTCTTGCTGTTGCTCCTGCTGGCCCTCTGTTTCTTCCATTACCTTGCCTTTACCTTTGTCCTGCCCCTGCTTTGAAGTTTGTGCTGCCCCTTCTTGTATTGCAGATGAGGAAGCTGGCGCTGTTGTGTGAGGACTTGGTAGGGTAGGCACCTGAGAAGGACATTCCAAATCAGCCATTTTCAATAAATGTCTCCTAGCCCTGTCATTAAGCTCTTCTTGGGTCAGGGGCTCTATCAAGGTATTTTTATGCCATTTTGGCTGGTTTGCATGTCTTGTTATGAGGAGCATGTTATTATGCTCATAACTGGAGAGTTTGTATTTTAGTCTCCTCTTGGATATAAAGCCATTGGGGTCATATGGTTTCCATAGGAAGCTTTGTGTTAGGCCAAGGCCATCCAACATTTTCTCTGCCTCCTTCCATCCTTCTCTTTTGTTTAAAACCAAATGCCCAAGCTGGTTTTTCACTTTAAGTTGTGCCTTCTTGCCCCTACCTGAAAAATGGATCATATCAACATGAGCGAATTGTCTGAAATACTCTAGGGCAAAGAGCCTCATAGGCACATACTTGGGTAGCCTGAAAGGGTGCAGCTCACACCCATATATCCTAATCACTGTATGATGCTGGTAGAAATACCAGTCCCCTATGCTGTAAGCAGTGGATAGCTGCAGTATCCTCTTCATTTCCTCAGTGAGTCTTGGAGGAGGTTCTGTCATAAGTAGAGATAGGGCCGGATGGATGAACAGATCTATGAATTCACAATATGTATAGGGTGAGTAGAAATTTCTATGGAAGATTCAGCTCCAATAAACAACCGATCTTGGATTTCCTGCTGCATCTGTTCTCTTGATTTCAAAAGAGAATTTTTCATATTGGTGATATAGAATAAGATGATAAATATATGAGGTGTATCTGAACACCCTCTCTCTAGGTAAGTGCAGGAACTGCTCATGAATTTTGTCCGAGATGTATGTGGCATAGTTATAGCAGATAGGGGTCCTCCCAAGGGCAAACCTTAACATCATAACTAGCACAGTTTCCTCTATATACTCCATTGATTTATATCCCAGAACTGAGCTTACCATATGGGCCAGGTCTAATCCAAGTTGATTTAAGTATCCATCAAAGATAGGAGGATGCAACACTCTGTCTGATTTGCTAACAAACAGTTGATTAAACCTCAGGATCTCTGCCTCTGTAAGTGTTTTGGTCCCTTGGTTGATTAAGTCCAGCAGGGATAAAGGAACCATTTTTTTGTCTGTCTTGAACTGAACCATGTCCCTGATGGCTTGAGGGGTGGTATAGAATACAACTTCACCCTTGGGATTGACTACAGCTCTTTGTGATGGTTCATAACAACTGGCACATAGATAGATGAGGTCAGGGAATTGTCTGACTAGAGGCATTTTAAAAGTTGGCAGGGAAAACTCCCAGATGCCTAAGATATCTGTTCCATCTCTATGCTTAGTCCTGAACTCATTTAACAGTTGAATATGAGGGGTGCATCCGTCTCTGGAGTCTTCTGAGATCTGATAATCCAGGTCTGCCAGATCCTGCCAGTCTAGCTCTCTCTGAGGAGCATTCAGAGGAGTGACATTAAGGACTTCAGGTGTCTCCATGTTTTATACAAATTATCTCTGAAATGCCGCTTCAAATAGTGAAATTGATGGGAGCCGGGCTTAACAGGGTTGGTGTACAGTCAAGGATAACAATGCTGGGCTTTTTGAGGAGGGTTTTTAGCAGTAGAAAGACCTCCCTTATCAGTTTGGAGTTATGCAGGAGTCCACGGTTGCGCGAACAGGGTAGGTTTTTTAACAGGTTTTGCAGTCAATTCGAGGTCTCCGACGCTGTGTTTTACTTTTAAATGGTCGAATAGGGTAAAACAGAGTTGATTTATCGGTGAATTTCACGACTTAATGGCTTTCATGGTGGTTTTTGCAAGCAATTTTAAGAAAAACCAGTTCACAGGAGGACGAGGCTGAAATACCTGGTAAACAGTGGTCTGGACTGAAGAATGTAGCTGGGTTTGCGCGCTGGGTACTTTGAAAATGGTTGCAGGCTGACTGGTGGCGCAGGCGTCGTAAAATACATGCAGAGAGCTAATCAACAATTTTCCGAAAATTATGAAAAAACGGTGAAAAATGGCGAAAATATGGTTTTTTGGCTTTATTGGCGCGCTTTTTGGATGACGTCAGCATGACGTCATCATGGGGGCCCGGGTTGGGTGATGTCATTATGACGTCATCGGGTGATGTGGCAGTCAACGGCAGGTCCACGGGGGCGATGAGGTGGCGGCCAGGTGGGCGAATGAGGGACGAGGCGGACAGATGTGGCGGTGACGTGCACGGCAGCGGGGTGCAGACGTGGGCGGGACAGGTGTCGCAATATCGGAAGGGGCCTTGTACGATGAACGGATTGTCAGGCGACGCTCCGATGCAATCAGGGAATGACGCGTGTCCCGGCGTGATGCTGGCCTGACGCAAGCGTCTGACAGATATCGGAAGGTATCTTTCAGACACGTAGGGCCTTCCGATATTGATATAGGCCGTGGATCTGGATGCGGGCGATCGGACGGTCGTCGGGCACCCAACTTGCGCGAACGGTAGCTCCTCCTTTGGTTAACCTGCAGACGTCGGGATTGCCCGAAATGATCGTCCACCGTAGATCTGGACCCGCCTCCATCTGACGGTTTATCGGACAAGTGATCTGCACGGTGTATAGCTATGTCCTGTCGGGCAATAAACAATGATTTTTATTTGCAAAACGTGTTTAATCGGCCAACTTTGGAAAAATGCCATTTCGGGTTTTATATAAGGTTTTGGGCATAAATATTTCCGAAGGCGGAAACTTTGGAAAAAAGGGGTCAAATAGGATTTATGCAATGTGAAAAGGTGAATAACCCCCGACCTTAGGATACAGCGGGGAAGGGTGATTTTACAATGTTTTCCGCCCCTTTGAGTAATTTTATGGGTTTTTAAAGGTTTTTCAATGTTTTTTCAATGTTTTTCAAGGTTAAATGGAACTTTTGGGTAGGGAAACTGGTTTGAGGTGGAACAAAGGTGGGTCATGGGTTCTTGACCTTGACCAGGTGTCAATTCAATTCCCAGGGAGAGAATATTATGGCTATAGTGCCAAGGAGGGGATATTTATGCATAGTGGGGTTTATACACCATGGTGTTTATAATACTAGGGATAAAGGGGTATAAGGGGCTAAGTAGTAGAGTTAGTTGTCAATATAGAGGAAACATATGAGTGAGGGCTAGCTCAACCAAGTTTTCTTTGAAAATAACTTGAAATCAGGAGTAGATCAAAATGAAAAGATTTTTGCACAAGAAATGTGGCTTCTTAAAGCCATAAGAATGTAAAACATTTGAATTTCTATGTTTGTGTAACTTGGGGAAAGGGTGTTAGTGATGAGTGATATACAAATGAGAAACAAAGGAGTTAGTCATGCTCCAGAGTGCTGTTCTTGCTGTAGGAGTTTCAGCAACTTTGATTTTGAAAGAGAAACCAGTTCTGCAACCCCATCTACCTACCCAACTATTTCTCCTAACATTTTTTGTTCCTTCTTGGAGGGTGCATTTGGACTTGCAAACCCTTTTGAATGCCTTTTCTTTTCATTGGCTTTTTCTTTCATCTCCTATCTAATACAACCCTTATTCCTTCCAAGGTCCCAGATTAAGCAGTTGGGAACCTTAGTTTCTCTACCTAGCTACTGATCTGCCAAGATTAAACAGTTTGGACAGATTTCATTCTCTATTCTACAATATAAATTGAAAACATTGCATGATCCAGATTAGACTGTTGGACCATCCATCAAAACTGAGTTCTTATGAAAACTGAGACAAACATTGTCTTCCTAAGGAAATATGGGATCTTTGCATTGTCAAAGCAGAGCATATTTGGACCTTTGATATCCAATCATGAAATATGAAACCTATTGGTATAGGTATCCAACATGTAGTCGCTATCATTAATAAGAAGTCTTCACACTTTGCTCGCTGCACCTGCTTAACTAATTTCTTTATTAGCTTAGGATCTCCCTCGACCTATTAATAGGCCGAAGGAAAACGACCATCGGGATAGCATTTATGAACTCACGGTAGGGAGAGGATTCCCTCGACCTCCTATGTCGGTCGAGTAACCTATTAATTAGTAAGTCGAGGGTCCAAGGAATCGACCTGGGGCGTGAGAAAAGTCATTTATGTAGCACTTTACCACGGCTACCAATCATGTAGGGAGAAACTAAAGGGAAACCATAAACCGCTGATAAAGAGCCATACATGTCCGAGGTCATCTCTCCGAACCGAGCTGGATAGTCTCCTATCACTAGGCCACTCAACCAACTCGACTTTGAACCTTTTTCTTATATTCCTATTCTTATTTGACATATCCAAACCATCTGGATTGTTCCGAGTCACGAGTCTTCATATGACATAAGCAGATCGCAATCACCATTCACATTAAGGTCTTCGCCTACTACTTCTCTTGTATTCAGAAACTAATTTAATAAAAATATGATGAAAAAACAAATATTAAACATCTTTAAAATTATTAAAAATTTAATAAAAAGATGAAAAAAATATTAAATATCTTTAAAATTATTAAAAATAAAAAGAAATTTTATTTTAATAAATATGTCAATGAAATTTATACCCAAAACCCTAATTTTAAAAGCAAAAGTTAAACCTAATCTACCAATAAAATTACATAAAACAAATTATAACTCTTAACATCATCAAAAAAAAAAATTTAGAAATTAAATAAAATATCAATAAAATTAATAAAATAGTTCAAATTAAAATGATGCATATGCTTTCCAATTCTCAAATTCTCACCCTTAACTAAAACCTCCTCCTCATAGAACATTATGTTTCTGATGCTTTGATTAATTGACTAGCAATGTACAAACTACAGAGGATGTTAAGAAAAACCTTGAATATCACATCCAAAACCACATATAATTGTTCTGCATTTTTCTTTTTAATCAACTCTCTCTCTCTCATGTAATAAGTATGCTTAAATTCCCTATGGCTTTTGTATATCAGAGTTCTACTCAAACAATGTGGATAGTGGCCACATAAATAATATGATAATTCGTAGTTGAATTTGGACATTGGGCCATCAATAAATTTTATTGTTTGACAATAGAGAAAGAAAGCCGCAAATGCGGGGAAGGAAATGAGATTGGAAAACTCAAGACGAAGAAAAATGAAAACAATCTAACGATGGCAACTCAGGCAGAAAGATAATTGACAAATCAATGCAATGATATGGATTTTGAACCAGTTGCTTTGTAAAATTAAAAGACTATCTGCCCATCTCTTCCTCTTCGGCCGAGCTATCACTAATCATCTTCCTCCGTTGAGCTATTATATTCGGGGTATTTGCTGGACCACAGCCAACAAATTCCCAAAACTTTGCCAATAAAAATTTCTGAGTTCTTTCATCATATTGATCAGTGCTGCTTCGATGATTTCACTTGGGAATGAATAATTATGAAAACTGTGAATTCTTGAGATGAAAGGGACAGTGTCCTAAGTTCTAAGTTGTTAAAGGATAACACTCTTTTTCACGATTCAGTACATTCATACATACATGCAAAAGTTATATTAAGAATCTTGACTCAAACAATCTTTTTCTCACACCTCTATATTAATTTAAGTTTACATGTATATACAGAAACATAAAAATTAGAGTTCTTACATATTTATCATTTTAGATATATTCGTTTTCCCGTCAGAGAATTAACCCAGAGCTACGGGTTCTGATACCAGTTTGAGAAACCAATCACACACTAAAACTAGCTTCATTCTATTAAACATCACATATAAATACAACAAGTATTGGTTTAAGTTAGAAATTCTATCTTAACCATAAAATCAACTAGTTGAAAATCTCTAAATCAAATACTAATCTAGGAACCATTTCAGTTGGATTCAGTAATTTTGAAATCGAACTAATTAACAATTAACAAAATTACCTTTATGAAAATGAATCTCATTCAATGAGCACAAGACAACTAGGAGTTAAATCTCCAAGTGGGTAGAGCACCTTATTGAATGTTGCAAGTGGAACATATATCTTCACCCCAATTTCCTCTAATTTCATAGATGACAAATTTCATATTCAAAACCAAGACCATGGTGTCATCATTCTTAGTGGCCCATTTCATCATTTATTGAGACAACAATCAATGAGGGCATATGATTTATTGTATTTATATATCCATATAGCTAACTACTTGTATAATATAAGTTTCTTAGATCTAGTGTTCTTTTCTACTTTATAAATACCATCTTACAAATAATTGAAAATGAAGAAGTGTTTATTTTTTCTGGACAATTTTTGATCATTTTCCTTATCAATTAGCAATAAATAACTCCACTCTTAAATTTCTTTTATTAAGCTTAGAATATAATTCTATTATTAAATATCGTTTACTGAACATACTATAAAAATGTAATTGTAAAAATTTCATATTTATTTACTCCCTAAACCATATTTCTACTAATAGAATTTATGTATAACTTTAAGAAAAAATGGAATAATGGAATTTGATTGCTAAAATTTCCATTCTTACTATTATAAAAAAAATTAATGCACATTTTAAAATTAAATAAAATGTTCAATACAATTAATAATGTAGGTGGAGTGGACTGAAGAATATTAATCTTCGAGAAATTTTTGTGATGGGGATCACTCGCTAAGTTTTTGAGTTGAAGATAAGGTTTTGGATTCAGGGTAGGGGAGTGCTTCTCCCTCCTACAGTGAAGCAGCCATAGAAGGAACTAAGGATGCGGGAATTTTTTTTTTTTAAAAACCTCTAGAGAAGATTTTAGAAGCACAAAATCACGGGGATATCTCGAAGAAGCAGACATCATGATCAAGAAGGGAATCAACAGGAAACAATCAAAGAAAAGGAGAATGGAGGTAGCAGTGAAAGACGATTTCCATAAGGACAACTGGGGTCTACAAACCCAAGTCACGCATTATCCCCTAGGTCGTATTGAGTGACCTAGTAATAAAAGCACAAAGGGATCATATGATGAAATATGTAATCATATGCAAGTTCGTGGGGTTATGGCCGACGGAGAGGATGTTACATGTCTGGATAAGAAGCCATTGGAAGCAAAAGGGAGAAATACATTTATATCTAGGTTCGAAGGGCCTTTTCGCAGTAGTGTTCATAAGCCTAGAGAAAAAATATAGAGTATTTGAAGGGGGGCCCTATTTCTATGCTATGGCACGACTCTACATGTGGCCATGGATGATGAACTTTGTCCTGGAATGTGAAACATTCACATCACTATCGGTTTGGATCAGACTATACTCCCTTCCTCTCGATTATTGGCTATGAGAATCTTTGAAAACCATAGGCAACAAGCTGGGGCATTTTCTAAAGATCTCAGAGGCAACTCTAAAAAGAAGGTATACCTCCTTTGCCGAATATGTGTGGAAATGGATCTATTTGGAGCCCTTCCGAAAGTAATAATTTTAGAAGTATATGATGAAGAGTGGGTGCAGACTATGGACTATGAGCACATACAATTTAGGTGTCGCAATTGCCATGAACATGTGCATCTATATAGAGACTGCCCTACAATCAATAGGGAAGCTAGCGAGAAAACTACTCCGGAGAGAGATCACGAGGGTTTCACCAAGGCAAGGAGCAAAGAGAAAGGGGAAAAACGTCCACAAAAGAAGGTAAATGAGGACAGACATATAAGACACAATAGCTTCAAGATCCTGGAGCAAGAAGAGGGGAACAAGGAGATAGTCCACAACATGGAGAACGTAACAAAGAAGTAGGATAAGGTAGCTGACATAGAGGATATCATAGTAAACAACTAGCAAAAGGATGATTTACCAAGCCTCATGGAGATTAGTGGGGACCAGGAGATGACTCCAAGTGAAGTGAGAACAGAGGACCATGAGCTACAAGAGATTCTGGATAGGGAAAATCTAGATCTAGAGAAATTTCTGGAACAAGGAAAAAACATAGGAGTGGACTCCCTGCCAAAAGAGGACTATGACATAGTACAACAACTCTTTCTATGGAGGTCACAAGAAAAGGGAGCTGGAGTCAAAAGAAATCATGAAAGCCAGGAGCCAAGTGGGATCAAGATGATGGAGAATTCACACGCACAATCTCCAAAGAACTCAGGTAGGAAAAGAAGAAGAAAGAGACAAAATGAACTACTGAACGAATATGGGAAACTTTTGATCAACTTAGGTAAGATAAAATATCTTACGTGTTATTCCTTTACTAATCTTTCTTAATGAAGCTCACAACTCGGAACATCATAGGCATAGGGAATAGAAGGAAACAAAGAATTCTTAGTAACAAAATGAAAGAAGAAAAACGAGACATGATTTTTATTTAGGAGACAAAATGTTCGATGGATAAGATAACAAACATTCATAATAAGTGGTTAATCAAATATGAGTATTTATAGGTTAAGGCAAACAACTCGGCAAGGGGATTCTCACTTTTTGGGATCCACAGAAATTTGGAATCTTGGATGTTGAAGCATCCAGGAACTATCTCTCCTTGATATGTCAACCTGTAGGAGATAAGGAGATATACATGATTACAAATGTTTATGGATCTCAAAAGCAAGAAGACGAACTCAAGCTTCTCACCTTCTTGGAGGATATAAGAGCAAGACATTCCATTTTGCCCTCGATCATTGCAGGAGATTTCAATATGATAAGATCTATTTCAGAAAAAAAAAAGGAGGCACTAGACAGCTAGGCAGAGACTCCATGGCTTTCTAGAACTTCATTATGAACATGGGTCTAGTGGATACTGAAATAATTAATGGAACCTTCACTTGGAACAACAAAAGGGGAAGGGCTTCTCAAGTTGCTCCCAAACTTGATAGATTTATTATTTCAGAGGACATCCTTCTCACAGGACCCGCCATGACAACCTCCATTCTGCCCTTTGGAGGATCAAATCACTAGCGTGTATAGCTGGAGGCCACCTTTATGGGCACACCCAGAAACAAACCTTTCATGTTTGAAAATGCCTAGCTCTCACACCCCAAGTTCACTAATAACATTGAGAAATGGTGGAGAGAGGAATTGAATATTCAGGGCACAAAAATGTACATGCTCCAGCAAAAACTTAAACATATTGAATTCCAGATTAAATCTTGGAACAAAAAGGAATTTGGAGATATCTTCAAAGCCAAAAGAGAAACTGAGCAGATGCTCCAAGAGATCAATCAGATCAACATCACAGAGGGCTTCATTGAAGAGTGGAAAAAACTAACTGACTCTTTGCAGGAAGAATCGGAGGATTGATGCTTACAAGAAGAAATTTTCTAGAGGTAGAAATCAAGGATACAATGGATTAGAGAGGGAGAAAGAAATACAAAATTCTTCCATAAATCCACTATGGCTCATAGGGCACACAATAGAATCACAAAGATCAAAGATTATCAAGGTATTGAGCATGTCTCTCACAATGATATGGAATCGGTCCTTGTACAACACTTCTACAATATTGTAAAGGAGCCACTGGAGGATAGATCTAGGTTCATTGACCATTTCACTTAGTATATCCCTCATTTGGTTACGAGAGAGGACATCCACAATCTCAATCAGCCAGTTTTAGAAGAGGAGGTCAAGGAAGTGATCAATGAAATGTAGAATGGAAAGGGAGCAGGCCTCAGTGGATTCAATGTAGACATCTTCAAAGCCTGCTGGGAAACTGTTAAACATGATATCCTCGAGGTTGTGAAAGATTCAAGAAAATCGAGAAAGGTACTAAAGGCTGTAAATGCATCCTTCATAGCTCTTATCCCAAAGCAGGAAAATGCCATGAATCCAAAGGGTTTTCAACTCATAGCCTTATGTAACGTGGTGTATAAAATTATCTCCAATGTAATAGCCAATTGACTTAGACCACTTCCACCCTCCCTCATCTCAGAGGAGCAAACAGGCTATGTGGAGGGAAGACAAATCCTCAACATTATCATCCAAGCCCATGAGGTGGTACACTCTCTCAAAAGAAAAAAACAAGCTGACATGATCATTCAGTTGGACCTAGCGAAAGCCTATGACAAATTGAGCTTGTCCTACATAAAAGCAATTCTAAAAGCCTATGGTTTTAACCAGAATTGGATAAGGTTGGTCATGGCAATAGTTACCATGACCAGTTTCTCCATACTGCTTAATGGAGCTCCATCAAGGACCTTCACACCCTCTAGAGAGCTCAGACAAGGAGATCTGCTCTCACTGTTCCTCTTCATCCTCATGATGGAAGGGCTAGGTAGGGCGATCAAAATGGAAAATGTTGAAGGACAAATTCAGGGTATCAAACTGACCGCGGATGGAGAGGCAAACACTCATCAACAATTTTTGGATGATACAATGTTACAGGGTAAACCCACAGTCAAGGAAACCAGAGAAATAAAAAAATCTTAAATGACTTTGCTATAGCAGTAGGCACAGAGGTAAGCCTCAACAAGTCCAAAGTTTTCTTCTTTAACACTAATATTGCTATCGAGAGAAACATTACCAGAATTCTTGGATTTCAAATGGATCAGATACCTTCTAAATATCTTGGCATTCCTCTCACTGACAAACCTCTAAGCAAGAAAGTGTGGGAGCCAATATTAAATAAACTTCAGGAAAAGGTAAGAAAATGGACATGGAGGTCACTAAATTTGGAAGGATGCCTTGTGCTCACACAAATGGTCTTGCAGGCCATTCCCATTTTCATGTTTTCAGCTCTTCATGCTTCTCAAGGTATTAAGCAATAGATAAGAGGCATACAAAGGGACTTTCTGTGGGGCAGAGGGGAAGAGAAAAATAAGTGGGCTTTAGTAGCCTAGGACAAGCTCTACAAGCCTAATAGCCATGGTGGATTGGGGCTCCATGATCGTGAGACCCTCAATAGAGTTTTGGGAGCCAAGCTTTGGTGGAGATGGATTAAGGAACCGAATGCCCCCTGGGCTATGCTTTGGAAACAAAAGTATGCCAAGTACTGGCAGGAGAACAATCACATTAGAATGTCAGCGCAGATGAGGGGCTCCCATATTTGGAACCTTGCCTCAGATAATAAAATTATTTTTCAACAACAATGTTTTTGGGAAATTCGAGTAGGGGACATTTCTCGATTGTGGGAGGACAACTGGAAACAGGAACCCAACCTTTATAGGGATGAACTTGCAGCTCTCAAAAGTGACATAGATAGAAAATGTATGGTTTTGGTAAAAGACTGTTGGGACCAGGGAAGGAATAATGGAAAATGGAGGAAGTGGAAGGATCTATAATACAATGATGAAAACCTGCTAAAGGCAAGGCAGAAGATCTCACCAAGGAGCTACACCATAGAAGGATTCTATTTTCTTCCTCAATGGATCAATTAAGATGGGGAAAGAACAATGAAGGTAGATTTAACCTCAAAGAGGCTAAACAGTATGTCACGGGATTTAACTTTGTGAATCTTGATCAAGTTTGGAAGAAACTTTGGCAAAGTCCACATTGGATGAAAATAAAGTTATTCAACTTGCTAGTGCATCAAAGGAAGATCTTAACTTGGGAGAATATCCTTAAGAGTGACTTCATTGGTCCTTCCAAATTCTACCTACGTGGCGCTCATGAGGAGATGATTGAACCCCTTCTCAATTATTGTCCTTTCAATTCAAAGGTGTGGGATTAGGTGGCCTCCATTTTTTGAAAAACTGATAGGGATAGGCTCAACATATCCAACACTCTAAAAAAGTGGGGGAAAAACCTCTCAAGGAATGAGATAATTAATAAAGCCTCAATTCCAGTTCTTGGCTTTGTCATCTGGAATGTTTGTAAAGAGTGCAACAATCGGATCTTCAAAAACCAAACAAGCATGCCCCAACACATAATTGAGAAAATTCTAAGGCAGCTCAAAGATAGAGTAAGATGCTTGTTGAGAACCCTTCCTAAAGATCCTCCTCTGCTGCAAGAGGTGAGAATTATACTTCACTTGGGTCTCCAATCTATCGGTCCTCTCGGAATAATAAAGGTAGTAATCCCAACAAATAAAGGTGTTAACATTTGGAAGCCCCCTCCTTATGGTTTCTTAAAGGTTAATATTAATATTAGTGGGTGCCTTAAGAAATAGTCAGGGACAAATACAGAACATCTTCCATGGCCACTTGGGGAAGGCCACTAATAACATCGTTGAGCTCATGGCATTAGAGCAATGTTTGGAAATCCCGGTGCATTCTAGTTCACATAATGTTATAATTGAAGCGGATTCAGAATTAATTATTAGACCGGCTAAGAAAATTAGCAATGGAACCTCTCCACATTTTGCAAGTTTTCTACCGTATCTACCCTCACCTGCGAACCCTTAAAATTGTTAGATTTGTTCATGTAAAAATAAAAACTAATATGTTAGCAGGTCGAATGAAGGAGTCATCGATAGGCACAGGGATTCTAGATATGCTTGGGATTGGTTACCTCCAGGAAAATTGCGGGAGGACTATCTCTGTCAGGCAACCCACGATATGGAAATATGGACTAACACGATGGATCAAAGGGACCTAGAAGACTCGCGAAAGGCTGAAGAACCCTATTTTGTCTAACCTGCCTTGGTTCAGCTATTCTCCAAAGTCTGGAACTCTTTTGATTGAATGATGAAAGGTTTGACTCAGATAGCACTTCAAGATGAGGTGTCCTTTTTCATTTTTCTTAGGTGGAGTTTGACAGAGAATCTTGGTGGACAGGATTGGCTCAAGAACTGACCGCTCGACAGAATTGAAGGAAAACACGTGGCGAAAGGGTGTGTTTTGTTTTTCTGCGATTCAACCATTCTAAAACCATCAGTGGTGTATCGGACGGGATCTGAATGGTTTTTGGTTTTTTTGAGTTTGGTTCCAATTCCACTCTTCATGCCAATCGTAGCGGAGCAAGGAGAGAGAAAACCACCCTCATCACGCAATTATTTCTAGGGCTTCTTATCCTTCCAATATTCACGAAGACCATTGGATCTTAGTAATGTGATCAACGATGGTTATTTGTTTGTTCTTGTTGGTCAGACCCAAAAAAAGATTAGAGTGTTAAGCTTTAATTTTTGTCACGTCTTTTTTAAGAGTTTTAACTTCCGTAGAGCCCTTTTGACCTTTTGTGGACCCACAACGAGTCAATTGTGGCATTTTGTGACCTCCAGTTCAATGGACTTGCCCTTAAAGGCTTTCTAGGCTTTTTTGATGCATGGAAAAACTACGAGATGGCCTTGTGCCTTAATTGTTTAGCGGTTCTCCCCAGTTTTCCTGTTTAGGTTTCTCTTGTTTTTGGGTGAATCGTTTGGTTTGGCCTTCCCTACTTACTGTTGAACTCTCATAGAGTGGGTGCGGCTTCATGTAAATTTTGTATATTTGTCTAAGTTTAATAGAAGGTCATACTGTTACTTGATCAAAAATAATGTAGGTGAAGTGAGTAGTTTGATAGCTCTCCAATATCTTCCAAAATTCTGTTTGACCACCTACAACAATTCCATAGATATTACCAGTAAAAAATTCATGAGTCCTTTCATCATATGCCAGTGCACTAATGCATTTCACTGCAGCTTCTCCCATTTTGGAACTATGTCAATTATCTTTTGCAATCTTTGCCAGGCCTTCTCTTGTAACAATGTTCAAAATATCGATACCACCTCTATACTCAAGAGAGGTAGAAATCAAAATATCTTATGCCCTAGTAATATAAGGACCATCAGAAATAGTCAGGTAAGGACCACTAAAAAGACTACTTCTAACCAATAGCTGGATTTCCGGGAATGTGAACAAAACATCCCCCTATATATTACAAATGTGAAGGCTGTTGTTTATCGCATAACACACAAATTTCTCTCTTTTATCTAAATAGTACGGGAAAAACTTTGCTTCAATTTCTATTATTTTTGTAACTTGAGGGCTGTCAGAAGCTATATTGATAACTTGCATTTTCATTTCCTTTTGTTGTACAAGTAGTGTATCCTTACCACATAGTGCAATAAAAGAAATGTGATGTTGAGGATTTAAACGGAGGGAAATTTGTTTCTGGAGTCTTCCATCGAACACAGAATAAATTTTCAATGATATGTCACTAGAAAGATTAGAATTATCATTTTACATCACCATTTCCTTGTTACAAGGAGATAAAAACCTAAAATGTCTGGTAAACAACACTTTCATCTGGTATGGTAAACAACTTCTTGTAAACAACTTCGAAAATTGTGAATAGTTTTTCCTGTTCATTATAAATCATTCCTCTGCAATTTGGAATATCAAAACTGCAATGAAGTATTTTATCTGACCGAAAATACCTTATATACACTGTAGTTTGTCCTACTCTAATGAATGCAATTGGAATATTGTGGAAACTTTTAAAAGGATACCCACCAACAATTAACAATGAACCATTATAATTATTGTAGCAGACATAATCAACTATATCTGGAGAGCGCATTATTACAGGGCTCCCATTATCATCAGTAAGAGGTGAGATTTCTCCGTCTGCATGTCATAGATATGGAATAAGATAATCTCGCCTATGGAGAACAAATACTATGTCATCGGCTATCACAATGTCCATTACAGGGGAGGTCTGCGAAAGGTTCTTGAATGCTTGTAGATGATATTCCGGAAATGCATTTGGGAGAATAGCCTTAGTTTTCCCATTCAACTCCCGAGTTTTCAGGATGTTGATTTTACATGGATTTAATCTTTTGAGGATTTTGAGGATTTAATCTTACATGAATTTAATCTTTTGAGGATTTTGTCATTATTTTGAGTGGGCAGTTAGCCACATGTAGCAAAAGGTGGTGGTTGCTCCAAGTAATTAATCCTTAATGAAATGAGTGTGATAATTACTCCAACAAATGAAGCTTTATAAAGGTGACAACTTTCATTTAAATAAAAAATTGCACATCATAAAATATGTTAATTTTCACAAAATATTATAATTATAATTTCTAATTTATTATATATTATGGATCCTTGGTTAACATGAGATTTAAATGAAGAAAATAAACATATCAAAAATCCTAAAATAACAATAAAGTGTCCTAAATACGTAACATTAAATTTCATAATAATAATAATAAATACAATTTATCCTGATGATGAGTCTGGTTTTAGACTCGAAACGTCGATATAAAAAGATGAACACTGTGGTAAATCCGAACTCTTCTCAGAAACCAACCCACAGTAATCTGCAATCCAAAATAATAAATCCAATTGTTTTTTCAACTTTTCTCTTTTTTGAGAAATAATTTTATTAATTTTTTTATATGGAAAAATAGTCTTACATTTTAATATCTAACACTAATCTAGCAACCACTTTTTAACCCAACAAGCTAGGAGTTCACAACCTTAAAAATAAAAAATCCCATAATTTAAATCACAATGGTAAAGATAGAGTTGTCTCTTTCTAGTTACTATGGTAGATTATAGTTGAAGGGCCTCATGGTATAAACATTATAAATTCATATTTATGTTAATGGGAAGGGAGAGGTACATGGTGTGTGGGAGTGGAGGTGAGGAAAATTCCTTAGCTTATTTCATCTAGTTTAATTTGTGGTTCTTGTTTTTTGCTTTTGTGAAGGCGCGTTGGGTTCTTATCTCTTCTAGAGTCTAGTGGTTCCACTCTTTTTATTCTCGTAAATTCAACATCTATTATCACAAACTTGATTTTTTTTTTTAGAATTGAGTTATTATGCTAGTAGGCCATTTGTCTTGTCGTATTTACAAGGGATTTGGAGGATAATTTTTTTACCAATAGATGTGCATGTAGTTAATTGGATTTTTGAGTCTCAACAAACTAGCTCAAGTGAAATTCTATTGAACTACCATGAGATTGGTTTTCTGTGTGTAGCTAAGTGATATTGGGATCTTATCTCTTGTGGAGTATGCCATTTTACCCCTTAATCTCTTGTTATGGGCTTAAATTTTGTTGAGTTGAGATAAAGTTATTTTGTTGGTAAGGCGATATTCATGTTGCTTGTACAATTGATTTAGAGGATAATTTTTTTTGTTTATAGAGGTGCAATTTTTTTGTTTATAGAGGTGCATGTTGTTAATTGCATTGTTTTGTTTTTTTCTTGCTTATCAAATGTTCTTTGGTTTGTTATTTTAAGTCTGAGTAACATAGCCCAAGATCAAATAACTGTGAGGTTGGTCTTGCTATTGTGAGTGAGTGATTTGGGTGTCAAAATTGTTTCAGTCCTCTTGTTGGGTAAAAGGAGTTTTCATTGTTAGATATGGTTTTAGCAAGTATATTATGTTATGTCTTTGGGCTATAGTGAGTTTGTAGGTTGCCTAGAATCTACTCCTATTGTGTGACAATTACTGGAAGATTTGGAAATATTTAGGTTAAGGTTTCAAGGCTCTACGTAGAGGTATTCTCAATGGGTGTCCCCATTGTTCCCTTCTAGTTGTGATCATGCCTCCTCCCTAGATAATCCTTAGCAGGAAGGAGGTCAAGGTAGTGTAGTATATAAAAGAGTTCTTCTGGTATTTGAGACCTTGTTTGATGCAATCCCTCTAGAGGTGAGGAAGGAAATATTATTGTTGGAATGTAAACAGGTAGGGGATGGAGCTTATCACTCTAATATTGAAATAGTGAGGAAGGATATGAAATGGGTTCCTAATGGTGGAATATTTAGAAAAAGGCCACTTAGCTTCTTGAATTCTTTGGCTTTACACTAACAAATGACTACCACTTTGTCTTTAATTTTGAAAGATAAACAAGTACATAATTACAATGCAGTCTCTTCATTAGACGATATTAAAGGCATGATTCTAAACTAAAGGTTCTGCTTGAACATTGTTTTCTCTAGTTTGGCTTGGGTGGAAAGTTTCCTGGTGAGTGATTTAGCCTATGGTGATCTCATTGATCCTCCATATAACAGTTTTCAGGTTCCAACTATTATATAACACTAGCCATGGTTGGTTTTATGTTTATGTCAAAATTTTTGGCAAGCATTGTCTAGTGTTGTGGATGGTTTTATTGTTCTTCTTGGAATGGGCTAGATGGGTTGGCTTCATTATCATTTTGACTGGACTAAAGTTGATATTATAGATTTGTAAAGGCCTCAAGTTGATATTGTGGGTTTTTCAAAGCCTTATATTGTTATTATGTGAGAAGGTTTTTTAATGTAATGGTTGCCAAGCTCTTCAAACTCCAAATCAACATTTATGTGCTCATTATTTTTTGTCCCTCATCATATTTTGTTAAGGTTATTTTTGAGCAGGCACTATTATATTGGATGAGGGCATATATAGATTGCATCTATCTTTACTTGTTGGAGCCAACATTGTTATCTTAGCTCTTGGAGTATCTAGCTTGGTTATGTGGTTACCCTTTGTAGTGAACTTTGTTTCATTTTCCTAGTGACAAAGCTTCAAACTTGTGATTTTTGTTGAGCATCCTACTATGACTAGTTAGTATGGTTAGTGAAGTTCTATTATACTTTATGTTTGTTATAGTTATATATTTTCTAATGCTTTTCTTAGGCATGTGGGATTTGGACAAAGCTTTCTAGATGTACTATTTCAATTTTTGTGCTATCTCATTACTGTTGTTAGTAAATGACCTATGGAAAATGGGTCACTATAGGTTGTTATATTGAGAAGTTTTTATATTTAGGAGCATGTTAGTGCTATGTATGTTTAAACTTGGATGATATGGAAGTAAACATGAAAACAATGTAATATATTTTTATTGATAAATATAAAGTGCTGCAAAATCACTAAAAAATAAATTAATAATAATAAAGAAACAATTTAAAATAAGAGTTATTTGTAAGATAGTTTAACTTTAAGAATAATAAATTTAATATTTCAATATTATAAATATATATAGACTATTATATATATATATAATATTATACATATATATAATAGACATAATAATAACTAAAATAGGTTTAGAAAGGGTTAATGTTTAGATTAACTATTAATTACTATCTATTTATATCAAAGAGGAATGATTTGTTTTTTGAAAGTAAAGAATTAAAGAAATAATTTTATTTTTAACGAATTAATTATTTTAAATAATATTAAAATATTCCAATTGAATTTTGATATCTCATGTTCTTAGATATGTGCCACATGGGCAAAGCTTACTAGATATACTAGTTTTATTTATGTGCTATCTCATTGGATTATATTGAGCATGTTAGTGCTATTTATGTTTAAACTTAGATGAGGTGGAAGTGAACATGCAATGTAATATCTTTTTTTTTTGATGAATATAAAGTGATGCAATTCACTAAAATAATAATTAAAATAATAA
This sequence comes from Pinus taeda, assembly GCA_000404065.3. Taxonomy (NCBI): domain Eukaryota; kingdom Viridiplantae; phylum Streptophyta; class Pinopsida; order Pinales; family Pinaceae; genus Pinus; species Pinus taeda. The sequence continues at coordinate 22,323 of APFE030680634.1, forward strand.
TAATAATAATAATAAATTTTAAAATAAGAGTTATTTGTAAGACAATTTGCTTTAAGATATTCCAAAAATTTTTGTGATGGGGATCACTCACTAGGGTTTTGAGTTGAGGATAGGGTTTTGGATTCAGGGTAGGGGAGTGCTTCTCCCTCCTAGTGAAGCACTCATAGAAGGAACTAAGCATGCTGGAAAAAAGCTTTTTAAAAAACCTCTCGAGAAGATTTTAGAAGCAAAAAATCACAGGGATATCTCGAAGAAGTAGACATGAGGATCAAGAAGGGAATCAACAGGAAACAAGCAAAGAAAAGGAGAATGGAGGCAGTAGTGAAAGACCAACCGCTGGGGTTTGCAAACCCAAGTCAGGCATTATCCCCTAGGTCGTATTGAGTGACGTAGTAATACAAGCACATCAGGATCATATGACGAAATATGTAATCATATGCAAGTTCGTGGGGTTATGGCCGACGGAGAGGATGTTACATGTCTCGATAAGAAGCCATTGGAAGCCAAAGGGAGAAATACATTCATATCTGGGTTCTAAGGGCCTTTTCAGAGTAGTGTTCATAGGCCTAGAGAAAAAATATTGAGTGTTTGAAGGGGGGCCCTATTTCTATGCTATGGCAAGACTCTACATGTGGCCATGGATGATGAACTTTGTCCCGGAATGTGAAACATTCACATCAGTATTGGTTTGGATCAAACTATACTCCCTTCCTCTCGATTATTGGCTATGAGAATCTTTGAAAACCATAGGCAACAAGCTGGGGCATTTTCTAAAGATCTCAGAGGCAACTCTAAAAGGAAGGTATACCTCCTTTGCCCGAATATGTGTGGAAATTGATCTATCTAGAGCCCTTCCGAAAGCAATAATTTTAGAAGTATATGATGAAGAGTGGGTGCAGACTATGGACTATGAACACATACAATTTAGGTGTCGCAATTGCCATGAACATGGGCATCTATATAGAGACTGCCCTACAATCAATAGGGAAGGTAACCAGAAAACCATTGCGGAGAGAGATCACGAGGGTTTCACCAAGGTAGGGAGCAAAGGGAAAGGGGAAAAACATCCACACAAGAAGGTAAATGAGGACAAACATATAAGACAAAATAGCTTCAAGATCCTGGAGCAAGAAGAGGGGAACAATGAGATAGTCCACGACATGGAGAACGTAACAAAGGAGTAGGATAAGGTAGCTAACAAGGAGGATATCACAGTAAACAACCAGCAAAAGGATGATCTACCAAGCCTGATGGAGATTAGTGGGGACTAGGAGATGACTCCAAGTGAAGTGAGAACAGAGGACCATGAGCTACAGGAGATTCTGGATAGGGAGAATCTAGATCTAGAGAAATTTCTGGAACAAGGAAAAAACGTAGGAGTGGACTCCCTGCCAAAAGAGGACTATGACATAGTACAACAACTCTTTCTATGGAGGTCACAAGCAAAGGGAGTTGGATTCAAAAGAAATCATGAAAGCCAGGAGCCAAGTGGGATCAAGATGATGGAGAATTCACAGGCACAATCTCCAAAGAACTCAGGTAGAAAAAGAAGAAGAAAGAGACAGAATGAACTACTGAACGAATGTGGGAAACTTTTGATCAACTTAGGTAAGATGAAATATCTTACGTGTTATTCCTTTACTAATCTTTCTTAATGAATCTCACAACTCGGAACATCAGAGGCATATGGAATAGAAGGAAACAAAGAATTCTTAGTAACAGAATGAAAGAAGAAAAACGAGACATGATTTTTATTTAGGAGACAAAATGTTCAATGGATAAGATAAGAAACATTCATAATAAGTGGTTAATAAAATATGAGTATTTATAGGTTAAGGCAAACAACTCGGCAAGGGGATTCTCACTTTTTGGGATCCACAGAAATTTGGAATCCTGGATGTTGAAGAATCCAGGAACTATCTCTCCTTGATATGTCAACCTGAGGACGTAAGGAGATATACATGATTACAAATGTTTATGGACCTCAAAAGCAAGAAGACGAACTCAAGCTTCTCACCTTCTTGGAGGATATAATAGCAAGACATTCCATTTTGCTCCGGATCGTTGCAAGAGATTTCAATATGATAAGATCTATTTCAAAAGAAAAAAAAGGAGGCACTAGACAGCTAGGCAGAGACTCCATGGCTTTCTAGAAATTCATTATGAACATGGGTCTAGTGGATACTGAAATAATTAATGGAACCTTCACTTGGAACAACAAAAGGGGAGGGGCTTCTCAATTTGCTTCCAAACTTGATAGATTTATTATTTCAGAGGACATCCTTCTCACAGGACCCGCCATGACAACCTCCATTCTGCCCTTTGGAGGATCAAATCACTAGCCTGTATAGCTGGAGGCCACCTTTATGGGCACACCCAGAAACAAACCTTTTAGGTTTGAAAATGCCTAGCTCTCACACCCCAAGTTCACTAATAACATTGAGAAATGGTGGAGAGAGGAATTGAATATTCAGGGCACAAAAATGTACATGCTCCAACAGAAACTTAAACATATCGAATTCCAGATTAAAGCTTGGAACAAAAAGGAATTAGGAGATATCTTCAAAGCCAAAAGAGAAACTGAGCAGATGCTCCAGGAGATCAATCAGATCAACATCACAGAGGGCTTCACTGAAGAGTGGAACAAACTAACTCACTCTTTGCAGGAAGAATCAAAGGATCGATGCTTACAAGAAGAAATTTTCTAGAGGCAGAAATCAAGGATACAATGGATTAGAGAGGGAAAAAGAAATAGAAAATTCTTCCATAAATCCGCTATGGCTCATAGGGCACACAATAGAATCACAAATATCAAAGGCTCTCAAGGTATTGAACATGTCTCTCACAATGATATGGAATCGATCCTTGTACAACACTTCTACAATATTGTAAAGGGGCCACTCGAGGATAGATCTAGGTTCATTGACCATTTCACTTAGTATATCCCTCATTTGGTTACGAGAGAGGACAACCACAATCTCAATCAGCCAGTTTTATAAGAGGAGGTCAGGGAAGTGATCAATGAAATGTAGAATGGAAAGGCAACAGGCCTGGGTGGATTCAATGTAGACTTCTTCAAAGCCTACTAGGAAACTGTTAAACATGATATCCTCGAGGTTGTGAAAGATTCAAGAAAATCCAGAAAGGTACTAAAGGCTGTAAATGCATCCCTCATAGCCCTTATCGCAAAGTAGGAAAATGCCATGAATCCAAAGGGTTTTCAACTCATAGCCTTATGTAACGTGGTGTATAAAATTATCTCCAAAGTAATAGCCAATTGACTTAGACCACTTCCACCCTCCATCATCTCGGAGGAGCAAATAGGCTATGTGGAGGGAAGACAAATCCTCAACAATATCATCCAAGCTCATGAGGTGGTACACTCTCTCAAAAGAAAAAGACAACCTGGCATGATCATTCAGTTGGACCTAGCGAAAGCCTATGACAAATTGAGTTGTTCCTACATAAAAGAAATTCTAAAAGCCAATGGTTTTAACCAGAACTGGATAAGGTTGGTCATGGCAATAGTTACCATGACCAGTTTCTCCATACTGCTTAATGGAGCTCCATCAAGGACCTTCACACCCTCGAGAGAGCTCAGACAAGGAGATCTTCTCTCACTGTTCCTCTTCATCCTCATGATGGAAGGGCTAGGTAGGGCGATCAAAGTGGAAAATGTTGAAGGACGAATTCAGGGTATCAAACTGACCGCGGATGGAGAGGCAAACACTCATCAACAATTTTTGGATGATACAATGTTACAGGGTAAACCCACAATCAAGGAAACCAGAGCAATAAAAAACATCTTAAATGACTTTGCTATAATAGTAGGCACAGAGGTAAGCCTCAACAAGTCCAAAGTTTTCTTCTTTAACACTAATATTGCTATCAAGAGAAACATTACCAGAATTCTTGGATTTTAAATGGATCAGCTACCTTCTAAATATCTTGGCATTCCTCTCACTGACAAACCTCTAAGCAAGAAAGTGTGGGAACGGATATTAAATAAACTTCAGGACAAGGTAAGAAAATGGACATGGAGGTCACTAAATTTAGAAGGATGCCTTGTGCTCACACAAATGGTCTTGCAGGCCATTCCCATTTTCATGTTTTTATCTCTTCATGCTTATCAAGGTATTAAGCAATAGATAAGAGGCATACAAAGGGACTTTCTGTGGGGTAGAGGGGAAGAGAAAAATAAGTGGGCTTTAGTAGCCTAGGACAAGCTCTGCAAGCCTAGGAGCCATGGTGGATTGGGGCTCCATGATCCTGAGACCCTCAATAGAGTTTCGGGAGCCAAGATTTGGTGGAGATGGATTAAGGAACTGAATGCCCCCTGGGATATGCTTTGGAAACAAAAGTATGCCAAGTATTGGGAGGAGAACGATCACATTAGAATGTTAGTGCAGATGAGGGGCTCCCATATTTGGAACCTTGCCTCAGATAATAAAATTATTTTTCAGCAACATTGTTTTTGGGAAATTCGAGTAAGGGACATTTCTCGATTCTGGGAGGACAACTCGCAACAGTAACCCAACCTTTATAGGGATGAACTTGCAGCTCTCAAAACTGACATAGATAGAAAATGTATGATTTTGGTAAAAGACTACTGGGACCAGGGAAGGAATAGTGGAAAATGGAGGAAGTGGAAGGATCTATAATACAATGATGAAAACCCGCTAAAGGCAAGGCAGAAGATCTCACCCAGGAACTACACCATAGAAGGATTCTATTTTCTTCCTCAATGGATCAATTAAGATGGGGAAAGAACAATGAAGGTAGATTTAACCTCAAAGAGGCTAAACAATATGTCATGGGATTTAACTTTGTGAATCTTGATCAAGTTTGGAAGAAACTTTGGCAAAGTCCACATTGGATGAAAATAATGTTATTCAACTTGCTAGTGCATCAAAGGAAGATCTTAACTTGGGAAAATATCCTTAAGAATGGCTTCATTGGTCCTTCCAAATTCTACCTATGTGGTGCTCATGAGGAGATGATTGAACCCCTTCTCAACCTCTGTCCTTTCAATTCAAAGGTGTGGGATTAGGTGGCCTCCATTTTTTGAAAAAATGATAGGGATAGTCTCAACATATCCAACACTCTAAAAAACTGGGGGAAAAACCTCTCAAGGAATGAGATAATTAATAAAGTCTCGATTCCAGTTCCAGGCTTTGTCATCTGGAATGTTTGGAAAGAGTGCAACAATCGGATCTTCAAAAACCAAACAAGCATGCCCCAACACATAATTGAGAAAATTCTAAGGCAGCTCAAAGATAGAGTAAGATGCTTGTTGAGAACCCTTCCTAAAGATCCTCCTCTGCCCCAAGAGGTGAGAATTATACTTCACTTGGGTCTCCAATCTATCATTCCTCTCGGAATAATAAAGGTAGTAATCCCAACAAATAAAGGTGTTAACATTTGGAAGCCCCCTCCTTATGGTTTCTTAAAGGTTAATATTAATGGAGTAGATAAGGGCAACCCAGGATTAGCAGGCTTTGGGGGTGCCATAAGAAATAGTCATGGACAAATACAGAACATCTTCCATGGCCACTTGGGGAAGGCCACTAATAACATGGTTGAGCTCATGGCATTAGAGCAATGTTTGGAAATCCCGGTGCATTCTAGTTCACATAATGTTATAATTGAAGCAGATTCAGAATTAGTTATTAGAGCGGCTAAGAAAATTAGCAATGGAACCTCTCGAGATAAAGTATCGAAACACTGGAATATTTTGCAAGTTTTTTACCGCATCTACTCTCACCTGCGAACCCTTAAAATTGTTATATTTGTTCATGTAAAAATAAAAGCTAATATATTAGTAGGTCGATTGGAGAATGAAGGAGTCATCCATAGGCACAGGGATTCTAGATATGCTTGGGTTTCGTTACCTCCAGGAAAATTGCGGAGGACTATCTCTTTCAGGCAACCCAGGATATGGAAATATGGACTAAGAGGATGGATCAAAGGGACCGAGAAGACTCGCGAAAGGATGAAGAACCCTATTTTATCTAACCCGCCTTGGTTTAGCTATTGTCCAAATTCTGGAACTCTTTTGATTGAATGATGAAAGGTTTGAATGAGATAGCACCACAAGATGAGGTGTCCTTTTTCATTTGGCTTAGGTGGAGTTTGACAGAGAATCTTGTCGACGTAGACAGGATTGGCTCAAGAACTAACAGCTAGAGAGAATTGAAGGAAAACACTTGGGGAAAGGACGTGTTTTGTTTTTCTGCTATTCAACCATTCTAAAACCATCAATGGTGTATCTGACGGGTTTGAATGGTTTTTGGTTTTTTTGAGTTTGGTTCCAATTCTGCTCTTCATGCGACATGTAGCGGAGCAAGGAGAGAGAAAACCACCCTCATCAGGCAATTATTTCTCAGGCTTCTTGTCCTTCCAATATTCACGAAGACCGTTGGATCTTAGCCATGTGATCAACAATGGTGATTTGTTTGTTCTTGTTGGTGAGACCCAAAAAAAGATTAGAGTGTTAAGCTTTAATTTCTGTCTGGTCTGTTTAACATTTTTAACTTCAGTCCAGCCAGTTTGACCTTTTGTGGACCCACAGCGAGTCAATTGTGGCATTTTGTGACCTCGAGTTCAATGGATTGGCCCTCAAAGGCTTTCTAGGCTCTTTTGATGCATGACAAAACTACAAGATGGCCTTGTGCCTTAATTCTTTAGCGGTTCTCCCTAGTTTTCCTGTTTAGGTTTCTCTTGTTTTTGGGTGAATGGTTTGGTTTGGCCTTCCCTGCTGACTGTTGAACTATCATAGAGTGGGTGCTGCTTCATGTAAATTTTGTATATTTGTCTAAGTTTAATAGAAGGTCATACTCTTACTTGATCAAAAATAATGTAGGCAAAGTGAGTAGTTTGATAGTTCTCCAATATCTTCCAAAATTCTGTTTGACCACCTGCAACAAATTCCATAGATATTACCAGTAAAAAATTCATGAGTCCTTTCATCATATGCCAGTCCACTAATGCATTTCACTGCAGCTTCTCCCATTTTGGAACTATGTCAATTATCTTTTGCAATCTTGGCCAGGCCTTCTCCTGTAACAATGTTCAAAATATGGATACCACCTCTATACTCAAGAGAGGTAGAAATCAAAATATCTTATGCCCTAGTAATATAAGGACCATCGGAAATAGTCAGGTAAGGACCACTAAAAATACTACTTCTAACAGATATTTGGATTTCCGGGAATGTGAACAAAACATCCCCCTATATATTACAAATGTGAAGGCTGTTGTTTATCGCATAACACACCAATTTCTCTCTTTTATCTAAATAGTACGGGAAACACTTTGCTTCCATTTCTATTATTTTTGTAACTTGAGGGCTGTCAGAAGCTATATTGATAACTTGCATTTCCATTTCCTTTTGTTGTACAAGTAGTGTATCCTTACCACATAGTGCAATAAAAGAAATGTGATGTTGAGGATTTAAACGAGGGAAATTTGTTTCTGGAGTCTTCCATCGAACTCAGAATAAATTTTCAATGATATTTCACTAGAAAGATTAGAATTATCATTATACATCACCCTTTCCTTGTTACAAGGAGATAAAAACCTAAAATGTATGGTAAACAACACTTTCATCTGGTATGGTAAACTACTTCCTGTACACTTTCAATTCGAAAATTGTGAATAGTTTTTCCTGTTCATTATAAATCATTCCTCTGCAATTTGGAATATCAAAACTGCAATGAAGTATTTTATCTGACCGAAAATACCTTATATACACTGTAGTTTGTCGTCCTGCTCTAATCAATGCAATTGGAATATTGTGGAAACTTTTAAAAGGATACCCACCAACAGTTAACAATGAATCATTATAATTATTGTAGCAGACAAAATAACCTATATCTGGAGAGCGCATTATTACAGGGCTCCCATTATCATCAGTAAGAGGTGAGATTTCTTCGTCTGCATGTCGTAGATATGGAATAAGACAATCTTGCCTATGGAGAACAAATATTATGTCATCGTCTATCACAATGTCCATTACAGGGGAGGTCTGCGGAAGGTTCTTGAATGCTTGTAGATGATATTTCGGAAATGTATTTGGGAGAATCGCCTTAGTTTTCCCATTCAACTCTCGAGCTTTCAGGATGTTGATCTTACATGGATTTAATCTTTTGAGGATTTAATCTTACATGAATTTAATCTTCTGAGGATTTTGTCATTATTTTGAGTGCGCAGTTAGTCACATGTAGCAAAGGTGGTGGTTGCTCCAAGTAATTAATCCTTAATGAAATGAGTGTGATAATTACTCGAACAAATAAAGCTTCATAAAGGTTACAACTTTCATTTAAATAAAAAATTTCACACCATAAAATATGTTAATTTTCACAAAATACTATAATTCTAATTTCTAATTTATTATATATTATGGATCCTGGCTTAACATGAGATTTAAGTAAAGAAAATAAACAATATAAAAAATCCTAAAATAACAATAAAATGTCCTAAATACTTAACATTAAATTTCATAATAATAATAATAAATCCAATTGTTTTTTCAACTTTTCTCTTTTTTGAGAAATAATTTTATTAATTTTTTTATATGGAAAATAGTCTTACATTTTAATATCTAACACTAATCTAGCAACCACTTTTTAACCCAACAAGTTAGGAGTTCACAACCTTAAAAATAAAAAATCCCATAATTTAAATCACAATGGTAAAGATAGAGTTGTCTCTTTCTAGTTACTATGGTAGATTATAGTTGAAGGGCCTCATGGTATAAACATTATAAATTCATATTTATGTTAATGGGAAGGGAGAGGTACATGATGTGTGGGATGGAGGTGAGGAAAATTCCTTAGCTTATTTCATCTAGTTTAATTTGTGGTTCTTGTTTTTTGCTTTTGTGAAGGCGGGTTGGGTTCTTATCTCTTCTAGAGTCTAGTGGTTCCATTCTTTTCATTCTCGTAAATTCAACATCTATTATCACAAACTTGAATTTTTTTTAGTTGGAATTGAGTTATTATGCTAGTAGGCCATTTGTCTTGTAGTATTTACAAGGGATTTGGAGGATAATTTTTTTACCAATAGATGTGCATGTAGTTAATTGGGTTTTTGAGTCTCAACAAACTAGCCCAAGTGAAATTCTATTGAACTACCATGAGATTGGTTTTGTGTGTGTAGCTAAGTGATATTGGGATCTTATTTTACCCCTTAATCTCTTGTTATGGGCTTAAATTTTGTTGAGTTGAGATAAAGTTATTTTTTTGGTAAGTCGATATTCATGTTGCTTGTACAATTGATTTAGAGGATAATTTTTTTGTTTATAGAGGTGCATGTTGTTAATTGCATTGTTTTGTTTTTTTCTTGCTTATCAAATGTTCTTTGGTTTGTTATTTTAAGTCTCACTAAGGTAGCCCAAGATCAAATAACTGTGAGGTTGGTCTTGCTATTGTCAGTGAGTGATTTGGGTGTCAAAATTGTTTCAGTCCTCTTGTTGGGTAAAAGGAGTTTTCATTGTTAGATATGGTTTTATCAAGTATATTATGTTATGTCTTTGGGCTATAGTGAGTTTGTAGGTTTCCTAGAATCTACTCCTATTGTGTGACAATTACTGGAAGATTTGGAAATATTTAGGTTAAGGTTTCAAGGCTCTAGGTAGAGGTATTCTCAATGGGTGTCCCCATTGTTCCCTTCTAGTTGTGATCATGCCTCCTCCCTAGATAATCCTTAGCAGGAAGGAGGTAAAGGTAGTGTAGTATATAAAAGAGTTCCTCAGGTATTTGAGACCTTGTTTGATGAAATCCCTCTAGAGGTGAGGAAGGAAATATTATTGTTGGAATGTAAACAGGTAGGGGATGGAGCTTATCACTCTAATATTGAAGTAGTGAGGAAGGATATGAAATGGGTTCCTAATGGTGGAATATTTAGAAAAAGGCCACTGAGCTTCTTGAATTCTTTGGCTTTACACTAACAAATGGCTACCACTTTGTATTTAATTTTGAAAGATAAACAAGTACATAATTACAATGCATTGTCTTCATTAGACGATATTAAAGGCATGATTCTAAACTAAAGGTTCTGAATGAACATTGTTTACTCTAGTTTGGCTTGGGTGGAAAGTTTCCTCGTGAGTGATTTAGCCTATGGTGATCTCATTGATCCTCCATATTTCCAACTATTATATAATACTAGCCATGGTTGGTTTTATGTTTATGTCAAAATTTTTGGCAAGCATTGTCTAGTGTTGTGGATGGTTTTATTGTTCTTCTTGGAATGGGCTATATGGGTTGGCTTCATTATCCTTTTGACTGGACTAATGTTGATATTATGGATTTGTAAAGGCCTCAAGTTGATATTGTGGGTTTTTCAAAGGCTTATATTGTTATTATGCTAGAAGGTTTTTTAATGTAATGGTTGCCCAGCTCTTCAAACTCCAAATCAACATTTATATGCTCATTATTTTCTGTCCCTCGTCATATTTTGTTAAGGTTATTTTTGAGGAGGCACTATTATATTGGATGAGGGCATATATAGATTGCATCTATCTTTACTTGTTGGAGCCATCATTGTTATCTTGGCTCTTGGAGTATCTAGCTTGGTTATGTGGTTACCCTTTGTAGTGAACCTTGTTTCATTTTCCTAGTGACAAAGCTTCAAACTTGTGATTTTTGTTGAGCATCCTACTATGACTAGTTAGTATGGCTAGTGAAGTTCTATTATACTTTATGTTTTTTATAGTTATATATTTTCTAATGCTTTTCTTAGGCATGTGGGATTTGGACAAAGCTTTCTAGATGTACTATTTCAATTTTTGTGCTATCTCATTACTGTTGTTAGTAAATGACCTATGGAAAATGGGTCACTATAGGTTGTTATATTGAGAAGTTTTTATATTTAGGAGCATGTTAGTGCTATGTATGTTTAAA
>APFE030680634.1:42080-86865 GCA_000404065.3 Pinus taeda
ACGGTTCATTCTCTCCTCGGTATTACCGACACATGATCCGTGGCTTGACACCTGATTGGTCCATGAATTCTATTTAAAGCACATGGAGGGTCATTTGTAGGTTAACCGTGCATGAGAGAAGCTTATGTAAATTTTCATTCTTTTATTAATAAATTGCCTGTAGTAGCCACGTTGGCGCGGGCCGTGGACTGTTTCCCTCTCTGAGGGTTTTAACCACGTCAAAAATATTGGTGTATTGATTTGAGATCTGGTTGTGAGCGGTGTCCTTTTGGTGTTCTTTCTGAGGAACTTACCCTATAAATTCCTACAAGCCATAGAGGGAAGACGTTTGTCAAAAGTGTGGATCTCCCTCGAATGGTATTTCAATGCTTGTATTTTTAGAGTGGGATATATTCATAACACTATGCTTGGGGTTTAACTTTTATTTGTAATATTTGTACATATGTTTTTAGTTAGATAGTTAAACTAAATAAATTAATCTTTAAAATTGATTGAAAAACATATAACATAATGGGTTTTGTAATTTTTTTCTATTATGACTAACAAAATTAAACCACTTTTGTTGTCAAATTGATCTGCAAGTCCAGTTGTGTTATTATTGCATGGATTTCCATAAATATGGTATTTATGGTGTCATCAGATGGTAGCATTGGCAGAGGCAGGGTTTCATGCAATTGCTCCCAACTTTTGAGGCTATGGACTCTCCGATTAGCGCTCTAAACCAGAGAAACCTGCATATTATGACCTTGTTGAAGACACAATTGTCCTGCATGATGCTTTGAGCATTGAGAAAATAAATTATAGATTGGAATTTTGATGAAACTAGTGAAGCTCAATTCCCCTGTTTGGAGGAGACGTCCACATATATTAGTATTGTTTTTTTTTTATCTATTTCTTTTGAAAAGAACGTGAGGATTAAATTTTCAAAATTTTGTCTACTACGACATGGATTAGAATTAATCTTTTTTTGTTTAAACTGACATTGTGAACATCGAGTGTTTTCTGGTTTTTAAATATAAAAGATATGTTGGTTTAATATTGGTAGATGGTTTTCTCTATTAATAGAGGTTAAGTTAAAGTGTCTTAGTGGTTTATGTGGGCTTAGAATTTTAAATGATTTCCTCATATATTTTCAATGTATTCACTGTTTGATATAGATTTATTGCTATCTTTAATGTTTTTAAATAATTAGGTTTTTATTTTAGTATTTTTAGCTGAGTGTAAACAAGGATCATGGATGATGGATTATCACATCTTAAGAAAAACATTAAACCACTTTTGTTGTCAAATTGATCTACAGGTCCAACTATGTTATTATTGCATGGATTTCGAGAGATATGGTATTTATGGTGTCATCAGATGATAGCGTTGGCAGAGGCAGGGTTTCATGAAATTGCTCCTGACTTTTGAGGCTATGGACTCTCTGATCAGTCCTCTGAACCAGAGAAACCTGCATATTATGACCTTATTGAAGACACGATTGTCTTGCATGATGCCTTGGGCATTCAGAAAGTAAGTTCTAGATTGGATTTTTGATGAGATCAGTGAAGCTCAATTCCCCTGTTTGGGGGAGACGTCCACATATAACAACACTGTTTTTTTTAATCTATTGCTTTTGAAAAGAAAGTGAGGATTAAATATTCAGAATTTTGTCTAGTATGACATGGATTAAAATTAATCGTTTTTTGTTTAAACTGACCTTGTGCACGTTGATTGTTTTCTGGTTTTTAAATATAAAATATATGTTAGTTTAATATTTGTAGATGGGTTGCTCTATTAATAGAGGTTAATTTAAAGTGGCTTAGTGGTTTATGTGGGTTTAGAATTTTAGATGATTTTCTCATATATTTTCAATGTATTCCAACATTGTTTGAAATATATTTATTGCTATCTTAAATCTTTTAAATAATTAGGTTTTCATTTTAGTATTTCTAGCTTAGTGTCAAGAAGGATCACGAATGATGGATTATCACATTTTAAGTCTTGCAGTATGTTACTGTCATTGGAAATTTATCATTGCCAAAGGATTCAAGGTTTGGTTTTAGGTATAATAGCAATATCATGCAAGTGGATTCGGTCCATGGTCATGAGTCATCATTTTGAGGGCACACCAATATTAGAAGAGATGATAAAATAGTGTTTCCTTGTACGATTATAAGATGATGGCGAACCTATATAAAAATCATAGTCACAAGTCATGGTTTCAAGGGCACACTAGAATGAAAACAGTGGGAAAATTGTTGTTGCTGGATACATTGGAAAGACAATGATTTACGGGTAATTTCACAATAGTAATGATATGCATTTGTTGTAACATGTAAGAAAGATGCAAAGAGACTAATAAGCAAGTATTTCTTACTATTGGAAAATAGTCCTTTTGAAAACAGTGATTCATGTCCGATTCGGAATGACTGTCATAGTTTTTGTTCCATATCAATATATAGTTGTTGTAGATGAAAGGTTGAAGATATAATGTGTTGTAATTATGCTAATGACTCTTATCTCCATGCTCAATATCCGTGCATTTCATTGTCCTATAGCTTATGTTTATGTATTCCATCTACCCACCTTTTCTCTGGTACCAAAAAAGGATTTATCAGAGATTTGCAACATAAATGTAGTTCTCAGAACCATTGAAGAGTTTACTTGCAGGGTTCTTTTGGAGAAGTAAAAACTTAGTGGCATAGCTTCTCTCTGTTAGGGAATTAATAAGCATAGTGTTATCTCGTTATTTCTCATAATTCTGTAGCATATAAGAAAGCAATGTGAAACTCTAATACTTCCATATATGAGGAAAAAAATTTAATCTACTCTCCTCACTCTAACATAAATTATTTGGTTTTCATCTAGTTATTTCTCATATTTCTGCAGCATATAAGAAAGCAATCTTAAATTCTAATACTTCCATATATGAGGCAAAAATGTTTAATCTGCTTTCCTTACTGTATCAGAAACTATTTGGTTTTCATCTCCTATAATAGAATACATATCAAATTTTCTTAGTCCCCTATGATAGGTTGAAGTAATGTATATAATGTGCATAATGTCACATTGCCCTAATACCTTTCAATAGGATAGTCTTCAGAGAAAACTGATGTATTCAGTTTTGGGATATTACTATTGGAACTCATTACAGATCAAAGGGCTTTAGATTTTGGTGAGAATATAAAGCATAAATTTGTAATGCTTGATTGGGTGAATATATTCTCAATTGGAAGAAGCTTGAATGGTTACATTCAGTGGCAACCCTAAAGTTCAATGAGATAGCTATTTTTGTAAGTGGGAAAGCTCACCTCTTGACTTATTTTCTTATGTTCTTGTCTGGCAGGTAAACAAGATTCATCAAGAGAAGTTACTCTTTATTGTTGAGTCAATTTAATTCATCTTCTAAGTGAGAAGAAATGTAGTTGTTAATTTTTCAGGATTAATTATGCAGCATGCTAAATTACAGAGTATTAGCATATCGTTGTGGATATTTTTGTGACATTTATACTATATCCTGTATTAGCATTTTGTTCTTCATGATACAGAAAATCCTATCAATGCTAAATGTACTCATCTTCAACTTCTTCGTATGGCTAGAACATTTTCATTTACAATAACTTGCGTTGATTTGTGCATCTTCTCTCGGTAGAAATGTATAATGTTGGTATCGAATTTGATTAGTATTATTTTTCTTGTAAGGGCTCATGTATTAGAAAAATATTTGGTTTTCATCTCCTATAATATAATCAATCTCAAATTTTCTTAGTCCCCTATGATAGTTGAGGCAATTTATATAATGTGCATAACGTCACATTGCTCCAATACCTTTCAACGGGATAGTCTTCAGATGAAACTATTGTATTTCACTTTGGGATATTACTATTGGAACTCATTACAAATCAAAGGGCTTTAGATTTTGGTCAAGTTGTAAAGCATAAAGTTGTAATTTTAAAGTAACGACATAGTAACTTTGAACTTGCAGAGAGCACTCGCTGCCTTTGGAACCATCAACACACAAGGATGACCAGGAAGAGCCTCTGGCTTCCTCCATCCCAATTCCAATCCAAATCCCATGTTGAGAAATGGAAACAAGAAATTCGAGTTTAATTTGTCCTTGAATTAAACTATGAATTAAAATAGAATTATTTTCTCATAGCAATTTGAAAATAATTAATTAAGTTTAATTAACTTAGGAAATTCGAATTGGAATTATTTTAGAAGACATGTATATGTTCTCCCTAAATTATAGGAGTTAAGGATGAGTTATGAATGAGTTGTAATTATTTAACTCAGTTTATTGAGTTAAGTCTAGTTAAATTAGTTCCAATCAGTGTCAAGAACTAATAGTGAGTAAACAGTCAGTTGGGACACTAGTGACCTAATGAGTGTTACTCTAGTTAACTGAAGATTCCACCATCATAAACTCATGCATGTTGATTCCGAGAAAGACCCAATTGAGACTAGAGTGCAGAGATAGTGTACTATTTTTTTTAGATTTTTCTGAGTTGCACTAATAGTGCATGCACTCAGGAACTGATTCTTGAGGGATTGCACCATTTTTAGAGGCTTTATTTCCCTTTAAATACAAGTTATTCTCCATAGGAATTACACACTGGAATAGAGACTTGGAGAGATTGTGAATTGGATAAGCTTTGGCCTTGGGCTTTCTTATGAGTTGGAGATTGAATTTGATGAGTGTTGGGATTGTTCTAGAGAGAACAAGCATTGTAATTTCATCTTGATTTTCTGGATTAATACAAAGCAAATAGTGGGGTTTTGAGTTGTGGCTTTCCCCAGATATTTATTGTGTTATGTTCCTTTGGTTCTCTTCCTCTATTGATTATTGTTTGCTCAATGTTTATGGGCTTTCGCTGTAAAGAGTAGAAGTAAATTCTTGTCTCTTGTTTTAGTAGATTACATGAGCTTGTGAATCTACAGGATTTTCTACATGGTATCGAAGCAAGATTGTTTTTTGGGACGAGATTTTGCAGAGAATTTCTGTGCAGAATTTTCAAAAAAAAATTGCAGATTTGGATTCCTTGTGAAAAGAAACCCAATTCAAAAAAACAATCAGACGAATCAGAGTTCGGATGAGGGAGATATCGTTGATTTAAAATCAGCTCTCTAGAGGAGATTTCGAAGTTTTGAGTTTCTCGGTTACAGGTGAAATTTGAATTTGCATACATACTTCAGGATTGGCAGATGGCGTTCCATGGGTTGAGGCTTGAGTATGCTTTGGAAGGCATCTCGAATTTTATAGCCTATAGGGATAGGATGGAGGCTATGCTAGAAGATAATGGCTTGAAGGAATTCATTGATCAAGAAGTCCCCAAGCCAGCAGTTATGGATGCACAAAACTTGGATGAATGGAAGAAGTGTGTGGCGAAGGCAAGGTAGATAATCCTTGAGGGAGTTCGAGACCACATTGTCTCAAGTATCCATGGCAAGGAAAATCTGCATGCTATGTGGAAAACATTGACGAACTTGTATCAGAATCGCTGTGATCAAAGGAAGTTGGCACTGAAGGATAAACTTCGTAAATTCAAGATGGAGAAAGGCGAGATGATTCCAAAGTACTTGACCAAGTTCACTCAATGTTGAGATGAACTTGGAAGTGTTGTAATCATAGTTGCGGAGGAGGATATGGTGAGCCTTTCTCTTCTTGGACTCCCAAGGAGTTGGAATAATTATCAGGACTCTGTTAATGATCGGGAGAAGCTTCCAGATTGGGAACGACTATGGTCAGATTTGATGCAGGATGAGATCAGGAGGAACACCAAGGATGGATCTTCATCAAATATTGATGATGAATAGAACTATGCCTTAGCAATTAAGGAAAGGAAGGGGAAGGTAAAATTTCTCGTTCCAAATTAGATTCTTATCATGGAGGTAAAAAGAAGGACATAACAAAAGTTAAATGATTTCAGTGTCACAAGATGGGTCACTTTGGTAGCCACACCTCTAGAAGGTTGGGTCAAAGTAGAAAATACGAAAGGAAAGAAAAGACGCATTGGTGATCAGCCCCAAGCTGCGTGATTTCAATGTTTTTGTTTTTTCGTTTTGCTATATGTGTTATGTATTTTGTTTCATGGCCATCCTTAGGCATGTTCTGTCTATGGCCATCTTTAGGTCGGTTCTGTTATACGAACACCATATGCTATCAATGCAAAACTTTTATATTAATAGAAATTTTTTTCTAGTGACTTACAGAAAAAAGGAATAATTTATACCTAACCAAAAGAAATAGTCTAATGAGGCGTTTGATCCCTTTTGGAATTTTTTTTGGTCAGACAATTATTATTTTCGGGTAAAAATCTATAAAAACATTACAATCGAGTTATAATTTATAAAATTTAGTTATAAATTTAGAAATAACAATTTTAAATTGTTTTGTTGAATTTATTGAGTTGAGAGGCATATTTTACAGCCGAGTATGTTGCTGATGTGTAATTTTGTCCGTATTCAATGTGGAGTTGAGAGTTTTCCTTTTAAAAATTTAAAAATAAATAGTTAGTTAATAACCAATTGGAAGAAAATGAACTATTTACCATTTAAAGTAAAGATTTAGTGAATTTAGATTATGAAAATATAATTTAAAAGCATTATTTATTTTTTAATAATTTATTTTACATAATTAATAATTTGAAATTTACATGATTTTAATTGTTTAAAAACAAGGGTATTTTTATTTTTATTATGTCGTAAGGCATTCCCCTTTGAGAAAAACTCCCCCAGTTGTCACAGTGTACCAGTTTGCACCATCAGATGGAATGTTATATCATTGAAGATTTGTAGGCCATCGGATTAATAGTTAATAACTAAGAGAAAACTAATATTTAAGGCATGTTAAAAAGTAATCAAATGACTTCTTCTTGCTAAAAGGTTTCTTTATGGTTTAAGTGAAGGCGTATTCCCCTCTCTGTTCTCTAGAAAATGGTTTCTCTTGAACATATTGGTCTATTTGTTTATCAGTCCTTCCAGACTCGAATTCTTGCAGTAGGTTTTCCATTTTGGATTTCTTTGAAAAATAATGAAAAGAAAGATATTGAACTCAAACTAAAACTATCTTAGGAACTACAACCACCAATATGAATTCAATTTTTTCCATTGCTTTCTTGGGGCCATCGGGCTTACCCACTCAATATGCCATAGCAGTCAAATATTACTTTGTATTTGGAACTAACTTAATCATCCTATATGGTAAGAAGTTGTTTCATTAAGCATGATATTGTAACATGATGACCCAACACTTTTACTAATAAAACTATGACTTTCACAAGAAGCAACCTCATTTATTCACCACCAGCTCCACGCCTTTCTATGATGTTCCATCACCCCTTCCTTTCCTTTTAATATAAGAAGATCCTTCCTTTGAATATAAGAAGATGATTTCCCTGACATGGAAGAAAGGCTAGCGAAGGACCAAACGGGAGGGAGAATAAAAACAACACTAAGTTATGGGGCAAGGTAAACTTAATCTTGATCTCTAACTGGAAGGGGTGCTCCCTATACTTACCATCACCCTTTCTTCTTCACATGGGACCGACAAAAGCATTGTATTATTTGGCACACAGAGCGTTTGATCAAGATTTTCTCTTTAGTAGATATCACTTGCTTCATCACGCCTCTGTTACTCTGCAAATCTCAATGGGTCAGTAATATTTTTATTTTTTTGCTATATCTATTGTGAATGAATTAGAGTGGATTATGAGCTTATTTATATATTATAAGCTTCAATAATACCACATTCACTAACCAAGAATGATATGCATTTGTCCAATTTCAAGATAGCTTATGCAAGTCAATAAAAGTTCGTTAAATACTACATCGTAAAGAGTATATTCTTCCTTCATGTTGATTCTGCTAAAAGACATCCTACAAAATATGATAACCATATTTCGATTTAGTAGATATCACTTGCTTCATCATACCTCTATTACTCTGGAACTCTCAATAGGTCAGTAATATTTTTTTTCTTTCTATATCTATTGTGAATTAATTAGAGTGGATTATAAGCTTATTTATATATTATAAGCTTCAATAACACCACATTCACTAACCAAGAATGATATGCATTCATCAAATTTCAAGATAGCTTATGCAAGTCAATAAAATTTCGTTAAATACTACAACTTAAATAGTATATTCTTCCTTCATGTTAATTCTGCTAAAAGACATTCTACAGAATATGGTAACCATATTTCGAACTCCAAATTCCTCACACTGATATGCAATTCATGTAATCTATACCATGAGAGAGTGTTAAGGAACCTCAATTAAATGGCTTGTCAAATTTTGACATCAATTTAATGTAAGTTTCACCATGATATTGAAAGCATCATACAAAAATCCAAATTAGTTGTGCATTAATGCATGTTGTTTCTTAACTTTCGTCGAGTATTAAATTGAATTCTATTGTATATGCTCAAGATGTGGGGTTATTCTATTGTATACATCTTGAGTTGGCCTAATGGTTAAGAGCATGTGTTTCCTCCTAAGAGGTCACAGGGTCAAAACTAGAGCGGGGTAGAGTATGTATGCCTTCGTAGACTTAGCAATCAAATCGCTATGCCAAGGTGGGTCCCCTGTCCCACGAGCAAGGGGGTCTCATACACCAATTTGGTGTTTGGCTTGGTCGTGACCTTAAAATTGGATAATAATAATAATTATTATCTTTTCAAAGGAATTTGTGGGAACCTACTCAAAACACACACATTTTCTTAAATTATGCCCTTAGCGTGATGGCTAGCATTGTGTTTATGCATTAAGCATTAAGGGAGAGTTGGTTATATAAGTTATCACCTTATTGTATAGCCTTCTTTGAATTTTGTGAAATGTTGATATACTAATATTGCTAACCATCGACATCCCAATCAGTTAACCATCCAATGACATGAAGTAACAAGAATTGTCCTGTTAAATGATCCAACAACATGAAGTAACAAGAATTGTCCTGTTAAATGATCCAACAACATGAAGTAACATGAAAATTTCCTTTAAATGTTGTTGTCATGCTAGACTAAATGTATATTGGTATTTTGTAATGGTTTGGAGAATCATGGATATATCAATATGCCATATGGAAGTCAGTCCTCTACACTTATTTTTGGATAGTTGGATATCTTGGAATGTGAACAAAATATGCCCTTGTAGATTAGAAATGTGAACACTTCTTATGGTATAACACTAAAAAACTGCGCTCTTTTATCTAAATAGTAAGGGAAGCACCTTGTTTTTACAATTTTAGGGCTTTCAAAAGCTATATTGACAATTTGCATTCTCAATTCCTCTGGTTGTGCAAGTATCGTTTCACTACCACACAAAACAATAAAAGGAATCTCGTATTGAGGATGCAAAGGGAGGAAAATTTGCTTGGGCAACTTTCCATTAAAATTTTGAATAAATTTCTTCCTTGCACTAGGATAATTATTGTTGTCACACATCACCATTTCCCTATTACAAGGAAATAAAAACCTAAAATGTAAATTACCTGAAGGAGTGCTACTTTCATTTGGTATGGTAAATTGCTTCCTCTACTCTTTCAATTCGAAGAATTTGACTTGTCTTTCCCTATGATTATAAATCATTCCCCTGCAATTTGGAATATCAAAATCCAAATGAAATATTAAATCACTACTACACAATGAGGTTTTAAAACATTACTTTAAGAGGAAAAAATACTTTTGTCTTAACTTTTCCTTTTTCTATTTTTTATTTATTTTTTGGGCAGAAATGGGTGAGTGTTTTACAGGATCTCATGGTGATATCATATGTGAACTATGGACAAATTTATGATTCCTGAACTCACGATGACAAGTCATATAATTGATTTAATTGTTTTCATTGTTCATATGACCACAAACCTCCAACTTTATTTTCTATGTTATACAGAGGCACTAATAGTAAGAGATATCCTAAACATTGCAGGGTGGCTTTCTATTGCTTTCACAGAGGAGGATGAGATTGATGGGGAGATAAACTCTTTCATTTTTCTTTATGTCATGACTTATGTGACCAACTTGGTAGCAAATACAACAAGAACTAAGTCTTGACACATTATACATTTATGTCATATGGGGAGAACTCCCTTATTTGGAAGAGATGGATTTGCTGCTTTAATTTCACAAAAACAATAATATTTTTCTGTCTCTTCGAACATTATTTTTAATTACTTTTAAATGTGTTATGTGTTAGATGGCTTATTTATATAATTTCAACCTGTTAAATTTTTTTAAAACATTTTAAACTATAAAAAATTAATAACTTAAACCTACATTTTTAATAGTAAACATTTGCAAAACAACAATTAATAATAAAAACTCCATAACACACTAGGAATTCAATAAAACATAATAATAATAATAAAAGAAAGGAAGAAAAAAGACACAAAATCATATAATTACTAAATTTATAAAAAAATTAACAATTCCATAGGTAAAATACATTTATATCAATTTTACATAAAATACATTTATATCAATTTTACATTTATTTTGAGTATAAAAGAAATTATACTTCCTCATTTTAGACATTAAAAAATTTCCATGTCTATAAGGAGTTCGTAATGAGTACATTCAAACGTTATGTGGCATTTGATGAAACTTTCTTAATCAAATTCTAAAAAATAAATAAAGTGTAATTATATGTATATGAGCTTGAGGGTATATTAACCCCCCCGATTATTGTTGGATAATGTAATTATAAGTATAATTTATGACTTTGGAGACTATTTTTCCAAAATATATATATATATTCATAACATGAATATCAAATCACATATTTAAAGAATATTTTATTAGTATGTCATGTTTTTCGGTATAATCCTTTTGGATTTTTGTTCTATAAATAAAATACTAAACAAATAAAAATAGGAGAATGCAAATATGAAGGGGTAATGAAATGAAGAGTCACTTCTTTGTACAAATTTGATTGTATGTTAATAGAAATCAGGGTGTGGAGTTACCCATTTCTATTAGAACATGGTATATGAGCTATCTTAACTCCTTTCATGCTTATAAATGTCCATGGCCTCTCTACTTGTCACACATGTCATTTTAGTTGGCTTGTCAACTTTGACATAACTTTTTCAGTGTCATATCTATCTTCATGACCTATTGAGTTAATCATATTTTTTTATGTGCATTCTCTCCATGACCTTTAATACTCATATATCCATCTCTAGCTGGCATTATTTATAGGAAATGAACTTATGATTCTAGGATTCCAAGTCTCTCACTTATGTGGCTATGACTTTTCCCATCTGTAGGTTCTCCATTCAACCTTTGTATTTTCTCCACTCTAGCCTTTTATTTTCAATGTTTGTTTCTTCTACCCCTTATTGCATCATCTCCACATAATGCCTCATTTGGCATGGAAGAAACCCTAACAAGTTCGCATATATTTTCACGTAACTCTTCTCAACATTCATTAGGGATTCAAATTACAATAGATCATACAAATTTGTGCTCCCTCTTCCCTCAAATCTCTTCTATCACTACTATTCCACATTAATCAAGTGTTTAAAATGCAATACCTTGCAAAAACTCGTTCACACTCTTCCCTCAAAGCTCTTTTACAACTACTACTCAACATTCATCATAGGTTCAAAGTGTATTAGATCATAAAACGTTTTGTGTAGTGAAACCATGGAGAAACATCATTACCAACTACTTTACTAGGTAAAACCAAGAAATCTTGATCGATTATCAAATGATATCAAGTTTTTGATTAGTGTTCGTGTAACAAGGAAAAAAGAAGATAGGGAAGTTAACTTATTCATGGTTCATTTCTTGGTAGAAATCTCACACTAGAAATAATGTGCATGGGGGGGGGGGGGGGGGAATTACTAGAGAAAGAAAAATGACAAGGTAGAAAAACAAGGGAGAACGATGTAAGCAGGGAAAGGGAGACTAGAATAAGTTGCATACCATTAAGAACCATGATTTTTAATTTTGTGAACATAATTGAGCCACATGTGGCTATAAGGAAGTGACCCAAGCAACCTTAAATATGAGGTCAGCGAAGCCTCTTGAGTAACGACAATTAGCATGGAAGTGAGTTCTATAGGGAAATTGGTCAAGTAATAAGTGAGAATCCATCACCAACTTGAGGCTTCATGGGGTTGAACCCCCTGTCCTAGCTTAATATGGATCCCCATGTAGCATGGTACAAGCTCACAACTTTTCCAATGAATGTGGATTGAAAAATGTGAAGCAAAAATTGAAAATTATTTGCTTCAAGCAAAGAAGGTACAAAAATGCACATGTAGAGTTTTCTTTTTGTTTTATTTTTTTCATGTATCAAACATTTTGTTTGACTAACTTAATGGTAATTATGGAATTTATGTATGAAACCAATCCTTCTCCTCCATTGTACTTTGACATACAATAATGCTAAAATCAACACATTCAAAATCAAATTATGTGCAAGTAGAATGTAAAAGACTACAAGTTTTTAATTAAGTGAGACAGTTCAATATTGAAAAATGGTCAGAAACGACTATGAGAGGAGAAAGAAATATGCATCAAACCTGTGTGGAAGGAAACAATCTCAACATCAAATATACACTTCATAGTCTTTTTCCATTTTTTGGGAATAGAGTATGCTTTTTGAGGCATAAAAAGCCTTTTGTGTTATTTATAGGCCCCTGCTTGGTCAAATATATATCAAAGTCTCGCAAAATATCATGTTGAATAAAGGAAAGCTCGTGGCTGCTACCATAAGAGTTCACCATGGTACATATGAATAGTGAATTAAAGTTGTTATGTCAACTAAAAGAATTATTTAATCAATTCTCAACAGAAGATCCACTTCTCCCTTATCAAACAATGTAAAGTTGTTATGTCATTAACTAGCTTTATTGATATATCTATTCTGTAGCTTCGCTTTAAACTAGTTCATCCAATGGTAAATTTTGAATTTATCGTTTCAGGAAAAAAAAAAAAAATAAATAAAAAATACTTTGAATATAAACCTCCTGTGTCACAAACCAATCCAAATTCCCAAAAGAAGTTAAGAAAGGACAAGTAAAGGCAAATACAATCACATTAAGAGCAAGTGGTAAAAGACTGTATACTTTTCATCAAGTGAGACAATTCAATATTGAAAAAGAGAATTTTTTCATGCATATTTTTTATCAAATATTTTATATTGGAACTTGAAAGAGCATGTTTGAAAATTGAGAGGCAATCTATGTTCGAAAGTTTATAGAATGTGTAAATTTGGCATAATGTAAATGATTTATCTTTATCTTCTAGCTTTGAATGGCATTTTGTTTACTAATTTTTATATTCAATGATCTTCTATATGTCACGATTCTTCTCGAATTTATGCTTTACGACATTTCCTTTCCTACATCTGGTGCAATTGCTAGTTTTTATTAGTATTTAATATTGGAGTTATTATGGATCTTGAGATAGAATGTGATCCCTCAATCATGTTATTATGGATGAAATAACATTATCATTATAATTTAAAATAATTAATCTTAAACAATTATTAATGTTATTTAATAATATTAATTAAGAAAATTTAGTTATTATTAAATATTATTTAATTCATGCCCATGAGACATAGAGTAGACGGTGACAAGTGTTTTGTTAAGGCACTTTTGTAGAAATATCTTGTAGATTCACAAGCTAATGCAATTTGCTAAAGAAAGAGACAAGAATCTACTTCTACTCTTTACAATGGAAGCCCATAAACATAGAGCAAAAATAATCAATAGAGGAAGAGAATCAAAGGCACATAACACAATAAATATCCCGGAAAATCCACAACTCAAAACCCCACTATCTGTATTGCATTAATTAGAAATCCAAGATGATAATACAATGCTTGTTCTCACAAGAACAATCCTAGCACTTAGTAAAATCAATCTCCAACTCACAAGCAAGCTCAAGGCCAAAAATTAGCCTCTTCACAAGCTCTACAAGTCTCTATTCCCTTGTGCCCTTGGTCAAAGAATTTGGATGAATACAATATGCTCTACTCAACCTTGAGCTTAACCTACATAAGTATTTCCTATCCTCCATCTGATGACTTCCTTTGGCCAATACTTAGCCAAATTTCCAAGCCTCCAAGCTTCTAATTCTTTGCACAATTCCTGAGAGAATTAGCCCGTATTTAAGGGGAAATTCCTCATCCAAAACTACGCAATCCCTTCAAGGATCAGTTATTGATTGCATGCATTATCAGTACAACTCATAAAATTATACAATAAATAGTACATTGTCCCTACACTCTAGTCTCAATTGAGTCTTTCTCAGAATCGACATGCATGAGTTTCTGATGAGGGAATATTCAGTTAACTAGAGTAGCACTAGTTGAGTGCACTAATGCATCAACTGACTGTTAACTCACTATTAGTTTCTCAAACAGTTTGGAACTAATTTAACTGGACTTAACTCAGTAAACCAAGTTAACTAAGTACAACTCATACTTAACTCATCCTGGACCCTTGTAATATAAGGAGAACATATACATGACTTCAGAAAGACTTCCAACTCGAAATTCCTAAGTTAATTAAGTCAACTCACTCTAGTTAACTATTACAAGTTGCTATGAGAATAAAATTCGATTTTAATTCTAAGTTTAATTCAAGGACAAATTAAATTGGAATTTCTGGATTCTATTTTTAACATTTCTTGTTGCTATTTTCAACACTCCCTCTCAATAAGAAAGGAATTGAACTCGATCCCGATTTTGAACCTTTGGAATGTTCTGCAAGCAACACTTCTCTCGAGTGTTGTAGCTCCAACAACTCTAGAAACAAAAAAACATCCAACCTGAATCATAATGTTGTCTCTGTCATCAAAGTCTTTGACTACTATTGCCTCTGTCGACTGAAAGCTTTGTGCTTTTGTTGACTTTTCCTTTTTGCACTTGTTGTCAACCCTCTCTATGCTCCTGGGTATCTGACTGCTCTAGCCTTTATTACTTTGATCTTTGACTACATCAATCCCATTGATTTCTCCCGCTAATATGTACTTTGGGCTCCCATACCAAGGTGTGATCCATGAGATAAAACCACTCAATGGGCCCTACACAATTTCAGCCCTCTTGGGACTATCACTTCAAATCGCCCCATCTCACACCTGGAGGTATGGCTACATGTGATCCCTTTGCCCACTTGGCTCGAAATTTCCCCCACTGGAGGTCTCTACGTGACTTAATGCCTCCACTCAGTCTCCTCTCGTCTTCTCCAATTGTGGCTGCTCCAAAATTGTCTGAGACAACTTCTGAGACTCCTTCTCTGCTTGAGTGTATCTCTCCACTTGGTCTCCTCTTAACCTCTCTAGTTGTGGTTGCTCCACAACTTCTTGAAGCTGCTTCTGAGGCTTCTCCAAGGGCTGCATGTTGAGAGGTAATTTACTCTCTCTCTCAACTACCAAGTCTCTAACCTTTTCCTTACTCCTCAAGGCTTTGCATGCATCTTGAACCTCAAGAACATATAGGTTCTTAACCCATGCACCGATCTATTTCACCTGTCCCATGGTGATGTTTCTAAGGAAAACCTTTCCCTTACTAAACACCACATCATAGCCATGGTCTTCCAATATCGCGAATGAAACAAGATTCTTCTTTAGTTCTAGAACATACATCACATCTTTGATTCTAAGAGGAGAGCCAAACTCCCTCTGAAAGGTAACTGTACCGATCTCGGTAGCTCTATACCTCTCGTCATCTCCAAACTCTATGCTCTTCTTGAGGTATTTCTCCTCAAAATCACTAAAGAGATCTCCATTCCTCGTCATATGGAATAAGGCATCGCTATCAAGATACCACACGCTTTCCATGGCAATGTCGACCATGAATGCAATGAGAGTGAAATCAAATTCAAAATGTGAAGCTAGAGCCTCATCTACTACCGTTATTGTTAGCTCCTTCTTGCTTGCTTTCTTCTATGGGCAGTACTTGGTATAGTGCCCATGCTTGTGATAGTGAAAACACTTGACTTTCATCAAGTCCATCTTCTTTCCGCCCTCCTCGCCTTGGGACTTCTTTCCCTTGGCCCATTTTTCCTTACTCGCTAAGGCACACTCCTCTTCCACTTCCTTGGAAGAGGTCCCATCTCTAGTGCTCCTCTTGATCTCCTCCTGCATCAAATCCGACCACAGTCATTCCCAATCTGGTAACTTCTCCTAACCATTGACAGAGTCCTGATAACCATGCAAAATCTTTGGGAGTCCTAAAATAGCAAGGCTCACCATATCTTCCTCTGTCCCGCCATCACATAATTTTCTATAAAGAGAGTTGATTTTAAATTAGTGATATCCCCCTCATCCGAACTTTGATTCGACTGATTTGTTTTTTGAATTTGGGTATTTTTTTTTCCAAAGGGATCTAGATCTGCTATTTGTTTCTGAAAAATTTTCACAGAAATTTTCAGATCTGCTTTGCAAACTCTCGACCCAAAAAACAACTTGGCTCTACTACCATGTAGAAAATCCTATAGATTCACAAGCTCATGTAATATACTAAAGCAAGAGATGAGAATCTAGTTCTACTCTTTGCAGCGAAAGCCCATAAACATCGAACAAACAATAATCAATAAAGGAAGAGAATCAAAGGCACATAATACAATAAATATCAGGGAAAAGCCACAACTCAAAACCCCACTATCTATATTGCATTAATCAGAAATCCAATATGATAATACAATGCTTGTTCTCACAAGAACAATCCTAGCACTCATTAAAATCAATCTCTAACTCACAAGCAAGCTCAAGGCCAAAGCTTAGCCTCTTCAGAAGCTCTCCAAGTCTTTATTCCCTTTTTCCCTTGGTTAAAGAATTTGGATGAATACAATATGCTCTTCCCAAACTTGAGCTTAACCTGCATAAGTATTTCCTATCCTCTGCTTGATGACTTCTGTAGAATTTCTCACTGTAGATCAACAGATTATGCAATATACTAAAACAAAATACTAGATCTACTTCTACAAAAAACTTGTGGAAACTTAATCGATTTTTAGCAAGATCAAATAGAACAATTATAATAGAGAATGAGAAAGAAATCACCCATGAACATAGAAGAATACTCTAGGGAAAGCCTCAGCTAAAAACCCCGATCTTTGTAATATCATACAAGTGGAAATATGTCTAGATTACACAAATCTTTAGCTCACAAGCTATCCAGCTCTCAGTACAATCCCTCAATGTTGTTCATAGACTGAATAGATACAACATATGCCTTCCCTCATCCCTCCAAGCCTCCTATTTCCTTGCGTAGTTTCTCCCGGGGTCCAATGCTGCCACCTGTGTGAATTGACCTCTCACACAACTCATCAAACTCAAAAGTAACCGTGCAATCTCCAAGGAATGAATTCCTTCTGCATGCAAGAGATATCCTCAATGGAATATTTCTGCAATTGATAATACATTGTTCCATCATTTGATCTCAACTGGGTCTCTGACTGAAATGACATGCATGAGTTATTTATGAGAGAATATTCAGTTATCTGAAGTGTAGCAGTTACATGCATGCATGCATTAACTAACTGAACTCATAATCAGTTCCACAAACTGTTGGAACTAATCTAACTGGACTTAACTCAGATAACTGAGCTAACTAATTACAACTCATCTTGATCTCCTTAATCAAGGGATAACTTCCTCAATCAAAGGGGAAACTGTTGCATGTCTTCACATAGACTTCATGTTTGATTTTCTACAACTAACTAACCCAAGATGAATTAATTAATTATTTTACAAACAACTACTGAAATCAAATTCGAATTTTAATTCTCAATTTTAGTTCAGGGACTAACTAAAATTAGAATGTATCCCGAAATGCTATTTATAGTAGTGCTATTTTTAGCATTTCTTGTTGTTATTTTCAACACTCCCTCTCAACAAGAAAGGGATTATTAGTTACCCCAATCCTGTCTTTGTGGAACTCGAACTTGCATTTTGACAATGCCTTAGTCAAAATATATGCATCATGTTCCTCGGTTGAAACATACAACAACAACATGATCCTCTTCACCACACAGTCTCGAAGATGATGGTACCGGATATCGATGTGCTTGGACCTGTGATGAAATATTGGATTCTTAGAGAGTTTGATACAACTCTAATTATCGCAGTAGATCACAGTTGGATCCATCCTCTGACCAAACAATCCAACTAGAATCTTTCACATCCAAATGGCCTCACATGCTGCCTGACTGGCAGCCATGTATTCAGCCTCTGCTGAGCTAAGTGCAACTGACCTCTGTTTCTTGTTGTACCAAGAAACTGCAGCTAAACCAAGGTTGAAGATTCCTCCTGAAGTGCTCTTCTGGTCTAATGGACTCCCTGCCCAATCTGCATCTGTGAAGTCCTGAAGCTTCACTCCCTCTGTCTATCTATACCACAATCCATACTGAGATGTGCCTCTGAGGTATCTTAGCACATGCTTCGATGCCTTCCAAAATAGCTTGGTAGGCTGAACCATAGCTTGACTCAGTTGGTTCACCGCAAAGCACAAATTTGGTCATGTGTTCACTAGATACATCAATGAACCCACAAGCCGTCGATAAACAGTAGCAGCTACTACCTCACTTGAAGTAGCATCCTCCTTCCTCCAGTTACCAACTAGAGGAGTTTGCATCGGCTTGCACTTCTCCATGTGGAACCATCTGAGTATCTCATTGGCATACTTGCCTTGAGACACAAACACTTCCCCATCCTTCTGCCACACTTCCATGCCTAGAAAGTAGTGCATAAGACCCATGTCTTTCATCTTGAACTCTCTTGCAAGATTTGATCAACTGATCATCACCTGTCAATATCAGATCATCAACATAAAGAACAATGATCAATGGCTTACCTTCTACCATGATGTGGTAAAGGTTTGCATCTGCTTCACTCTTGGTGAAGCTCAACCCGGTGAAATAGCTATCGATCCTAGTGTACCAAGTACGAGGTGCTTGCTTCAGCCCGTACAAAGCCCTCTTGAGTCGACACACATGCGACTCACGATCAAAGGTCTCAAAACCTTTCGGCTGCTCAATGTACACCTCTTCCTCAATCTTCCCATTGAGGAATGCAATCTTTACATCCATTTGATGGATCTTCCAACCCATGTGAGTTAATAGTGCCAACATCGATTTGATAGATGAGTACCTTGCTACACGAGCAAGAGTCTCATCTTAGTCGATCCCCTCGACCTGTGAGAAACCACGGCAACAAACCTTGTCTTATGTTTCTCAAGACTGACATCAGCTGCCTACTTTACCTTGTAAAGCCATCGGGAACTCACCACTAACTTGTCATGAGGTCTTGGGACAACATCCCAAACATAGTTTCGAACGATGGAGTCATACTCCTCCACCATAGCATCAACCCAGACTGGTTGTTGCATTGCCTCCTCGAATGAAGAAGGTTCGGACTCTACACACTCCCCAACCAGGGCCACGTAACCAGTGTACCGCTCGGGTGACCTCCTTTGTCTGCGATGAGAAGATGGTTGTCTCACATTCTCTCGCGCATCCAGCATCAACCTATTAGCTTCCCTTCAACGTTTCTGCCCATCTCTAGAAGACTTTGCATGAGTGGATGTCTCCACTCCCGGATCCTCTGCATACGGCTGCTCCACATCAGTCTGAGGCTCCTCCTCCTTAGGAACTGAAAGTTCCTCCTTTGCACGCAACTTGAGCTCCCTCTCAAGTGATACTCGCATGGCTTTCTACTCGTCGAACTTCAGATCTCTACGTATCACTGTCCTCTGACTGCTAAATAGGAACACCCGATAGTTGTGGGGTGTATCAGTTTACCCCACAAGTATCCCCAACTCAGCTGTTGGATCTAGCTTCTTCTGGGCATCTTTGGTCACATGGCAATAAACCGATGATCCAAAGATCCTGAAGTGACTCACATCTATTCTCTTCTCGGAAAAGGCTTCCATTGGTGTCTTCATTCCTAGTATACGGTGCGGGCTTCTGTTCTGCAAGTATACTGCTCTATTGCATGCCTCAGCCCACAAATGAAGTGGTAGGCTCTGGTCATGCAACATCGCTCGAGTTGCTCCCACAATCGATATGTTCTTCCTTTCAGCCACCCCATTCTGCTGTGGGTTATGGGGTGTTGTCAACTCCTGTTTAATTCCTTTTGCTGCGTAGAAGTCCTTAAACTGTTGGGAGACATACTCTCCACCATTGTTGCTTCACAAGGCCCTTATTTTCTTTCCAGATTCTTTCTCTGCCAAGGCTTTAAACTCACAAAACCTTGAGAAGGTCCAATCCTTCTTCTGCATAAAGTAGATCCAACATGTACGAGAAAAACCATCAATAAAAATAACATAGCATCTTTGTTTAGTGGTGGAGGCTATAGAGAGCCACAAACATTTATGTGAACTCGCTCCAGGATTGCTCCAGCTTTATTGTCTCGATCCTGAAAGGAAGATTTCACATACTTACCTAAGGTACAACCTTTGCATGTATCCATCTGCTCTAGTTTTCCCTTGAAAAGTCCGGTAGAAATCAGTTGCATGATCTTCAAGGCCCCATGGTGCAGGTGGCCCAATCTTCTATGCCATAGCTCGCCAACATCTTGGCTCTGCACCAACTTTGCTTTGGAACTCAATGCAGCACAGTCATCTACCTCCAGCTTGTAGAGATTCTTTACTCAAATCCCAATACTCTTGGTCTGTCCAATGTCGATATGCCTCAAGAATACCTTTCCTTTACTAAAGACTACATCATAGCCCCTGTCTTCTAGCATAACAACGAACACAAGATTCTTCTTCAGACATGGTACATACTTTACATCAGTTAGGGTGAGAGGAGTTCCATGCTCCCTCTTAAACACAACCGTACCTTCACCTGAAACAAGGTACTTTCCATCATCGCCCATCTTGATCCGCATCTGGAGATCCTTCTCCTCCAAGGTACTGAAAAGATTCTTGTTGTCGGTCATGGGAAATGAAGCTCCACTGTCCAGGTACCAAACACATCCCACCATCGATGAAACCATGCATGCGATGAGGGAGAAATCCAATTCAAACTGTGAGGCCAGTGCCTCACCATTTGATCCCTTCGAGGATCCCTTCTTAGATTTCTTCTATGGAAAATTCGTAGCATAATGGCCACCTGATGGCAATGAAAGCATCTCACTTTTGATTTGTCAATCTTCTTCTCACCATGGGAAGAACTGGATTTGGAATGGGATGCCTTCCCTTTCCCTTTCCTCACTTTATTCGCTAAGGCTAGATTTTCTTCATCATCTTGCTTTGATGAAGATCCATCTTTGGTGCTTCTTCTTATCTCCTCCTGCATCAAATCCGACCAAAGTCGTTCCCAATCTAGCAGTTTCTCTCTTCCATTTACCGAGTCTTGGTAACTATACCAGCTCTTAAGAAGACCGAGGAGAGCAAGAGTCACCATGTCATCATCGGCTGTCGTGATCCTCATCCCTACAGGTGGTGAGCTTGTTCAGGTATGTAGAGATCGTGTTACCCTTTTCACACTTGATTTTCTGAAGCTTGTCTTTCAGCGCCAGCTTCCTCTGATCGTTGTTGTTCTGATATAGATCTTTCAATGTTTTCCACATTGAAAACGGTGTCTCCTTCCCATGGAGACTCAAGACTATGTGGTCTCGAACTCCCTCCAGAAGGATTCTCCTCACTCTAGCCACACATTTATTCCATTTTTCCAATTCTGTAGCATTTGTTGCTGTTGGATTGGGGACTTCTTAATCAATGAAGTCCTTCAAACCATTGTCCTCTAATACTACTTCCATGTGATCCTTCCAGGCTATATAATTCTAGCTGCCATCAAGGGCATACTCGAGTCTTTAACTATTGAACACCATTGGTGAAATTTGAGATGTGATAAGAATTCAAATTCTATAATCAGGAACTTCAAACTTCTCCCTTCTCCCTTCTTTATATATTGTTCTCCTTTGATCACCTTTGCTCTGATACCATGTAGAATTTCTCATTGTAGATCAACAGATTATGCAATATACTAAAGCAAAATACTAGATCTACTTCTACAACAAACTTGCGGAAGCTTAATCGATTTTGAGCAAGAACACATATAACACATATAACAACGAATGAGAAAGCAATCACACATGAACACAGAGGAATACTTTGGGGAAAGCCTCAACTAAAAACCTCGATCTCTGTAATATCATACAAGTGGAAATATGTCCGAATTACACAAAGCTTTAGCTCACAAGCTACCCAGCTCTCAGTACAATCCCTCAATGCTGCTCATAAACTGAATAGACACAAAATATGTCTTCCCTCAACCCTCCAAGCCTCCTATTTCCTTGTGCAGTTTCTCCTGGGGTCTAATGCTGCCACCTGTGTGAATTGACCTCTCACACAACTCATCAAACTCAAAAGTAACTGCGCAATCTGCAAGGAATGAATTCCTTCTGCATGCAAGAGATATCCTCAATGGAATATTCTTGCAACTGATAGTACACTGTCCCATCATCTGATCTCAACTAGGTCTCTGACTGAACTGACATTCATGAGTTATTTATGAGAGAATATTCAGTTATCTGAAGTGCAACAGTTACATGCATGCATGCATTAACTAACTAAACTCACAATCAGTTCCACAAACTATTGGATCTAATTTAAATGGACTTAACTTAGATAACTAAGCTAACTAATTATAACTCAAAGTACAACTCATCATGATCTCCTTAATCAAGGGATAACTTCCTCAATCAAAGGGGAAATTGTTGCATGTCTTCACATAGACATCATGTTTGATTTTCTACAACTAATTAACTCAAGATGAATTAATTAATTATTTTACAAACAGCTGCTAAAATCAAATTCGAATTTTAATTCTCAATTTTAGTTCAGGGACTAACTAAAATTGGAATGTATCCCAAAATGCTATTTATAGCAGTGCTATTTTTAGTATTTCTTGTTGCAATTTTCAACAACTTCCTTTGGCCAATACTTAGCCAAATTTCCAAGCCTCCAAGCTTCTAATTCTTTGCAAAATTCCTCAGAGAATTAGCTTGTATTTAAAGGGAAATTCCTCATCCAAAACTATGCAATCCCTTCAATGATCAGTTCTTGATTGCATGCACTATCAGTACAACTCAGAAAATTATACAACAAATAGTACACTGTCCATGCAATCTAGTCTCAACTGATTCTTTTTTAGAATCGACATGCATGAGTTTTTGATGAGGGAATCTTCAATTAACTGGAGTAGCACTAGTTGAGTGCACTAATGCATCAACTGACTATTAACTCACTATTAGTTCCTCAAACAGTTTGGAACTAATTTAACTGGACTTAACTCAGTAAACTAAGTTAACTAATTACAACTCATACTTAACTCATCATGGACCCCTATAATATAGGGAGAACATATACATGACTTCAGAAAGACTTCTAACTCGAAATTCCTAAGTTAACTAAGTCAACTCACTCTAGTTAACTATTACAAGTTGCTATGCGAATAAAATTCGATTTTAATTCTCAGTTTAATTCAAGGACAAATTAAATTGGAATTTCTGGATTCTACTTTTAACATTTCTTGTTGCTATTTTCAACAACTTCGTGGTGTAAAGGTCACTAGTTCGAAACTTTGTGGGGAAAAATCTAACACTGTTAAGTGTTGGTAATCCTTGAGTGATTTTGATGGCTTAGAAATCTTAGTTCGTGACTACCCAAACCATAACATGCTAGTCATACTAACATACAACCTAACAAACAAAAAAATATTATTTAATTTATAATAATTAAATATAAATCATTTTATTATAATTAATGAATATAAATATTAATTTTAAAAATAATTTAATTTATCAATTATTAATTAATTTTAATATTCTACATTCCAATAAAAAAATTTGCACATCTAAAAAATTAATGCTTTTAGAAATATGATAAAACTATATACTTCATAATTTTTTTTTTTCAAAATATTAAATTCAATTTTATATTAAAAACTGTATTTTAAATAATAAAATATTACAATTTCCCAAAAACAAAACCACTAATTTCCATTTAAAAACCAAAAAAATCATCTCTTCAACTAGAATTCAAAAGTACCAAGCTGAAAATCCAATCAAATTACATTGAATATACTCTAGCTAAATAAGTCTTAACCCAAGTTTGATTACCTTGACTCATTATTATGTGAAAGAGAAAGGGACCTCTCTTTCAGGTGTAACTTCTAAATCATAATTAGAAGAGGGTAACGTAGAGCATGCTATTATAAAATGGAAAAAATATAGTTTTAAAAATTAAATTTAGAGGATTTTAAATTGAAAATCTCTACATAAAATTTTCTTCCCGAATGTATTTTACAATTAACTCTTCTAAATTCTACAATAAAAAAATAATATATAAGAAAAATAAATATAAAACTAAATTTTAACTAGAATTTGGTTAATTAATAAACCTATTAGACTATGACTTTTCAAATTTATTTTATATTTTCCTTTTTTAAAAACAAGATAAAGCCATGTGAAGTCAATATGCTTGGTGTAGGCTTGACTCACATTCGTCTATCGAGGCCGTGGTCTTCGGACGCGGTCGATTCTCCACTTCTTTAGTAACTAACGGATAGCCCCGCAATAAATGAAAACAATACCTAGCAATCAATATTTAAATTTTAAAACATTCGAGATAAATAGCAATCAATAATTAAATTTTAAAACATGGTATTTTCATTTTTATATTTAATAAAAATGAAATATTATTTAATTTTTTATTAAACTGATTTTAATAAATAATTACAATTTTTATTTTTTGGTAAATTTATTCGGACTATATTTTCAACACGTCTAATATATACAGGAATTGAACTGGTAACTTCATATCAACGAATGCTTTAACATAACACTCAATCAACGTCTATCCAAGACTACATTTTCAACACGTCCAATATATCAATCATATCGGGAATTGCATTGGTGACTTCATATCAAGAAGTGCTTTAACAGAACACCAATCACCATCTATCCAAGACGCAGTAAACTAATTATAATTTATTTTGAAATTTAATATTTATAAATATTTTTTAATTTTTAATTTTTAACAAAAAAAATTTCTTTGCCATTATTATTTTTTAAATTTAATTTTAACATTATTATTTATAAAAAATTCAAAAAAATCAAATTCATAATTTTCAAACAATAACTTATTATAAATGACAATGGGCATGCACTGAATGCAAATTATGCTATTCCTAATATAATATTCATTAATTAAAATTGAATAAATAGTTAGATGGATCCAAAAATAATTTATTATCATAGGTTATAAAATGAAATAAAATAATTATTAATTTAAGAAATTAAATTAATAATTATTATTCTAGAATGATTAATTAATTAATAGAGACAATTAGAAATTAGTATATTGTTGTAACAAGATATGACTCTCCAAATGTGTCGTATCTTAGGCTCTATTTTAGAAGATTTGTTAGCTAGTTGGTTTGAATAGCATTTATTGTAAATGAACACTTGTTATTTAATAAGTGATCCATAATTAGAGGTAGTTAGGACATGGAGCTTATAAATAGCTCATTGCAAGAGTGTTTGGTTGTTCCGGTGTAAGCTCTTGCAAATCAATTATGTAATTATTTTTTTCTGATTAATAAAATTATGTGTCTGAGGACACTTCTGCCATTATAAATTCCATTTTAATGTTTATTATTTTTTTTCTAACAAAACCAAGTTTTATTATTATTCATTTATTTTTCTTTTTTTTTTAATGAGAAAGAGTATCTGTATTAGGTTTAGTTCAACTTATAGATGAAATAACTTTTTTCACTGACTTCTATGATACAATTTCAAGCAAGATTGTGATTTTTTATTGTTTGAAATACTTTTGTGAATGTATAAATGGATTCATCACCCAAAAAAAACCCTAGAGCAATGGAATTGTGATTTTTTATTGTTTAAAATACTTTTATGAATGCATAAATCGATTCAACGCCCTAAAAAAAACTAAGGCACTGGAATTCTACCGTTTAAACAACTTAAACTCAAGTTTTTAAAAATCTTTTAAGGAATTTGATTAAAATTAACCATAAAAGAATGCCTTGAAAAAAATTGTTTTGTCTATAAGTTAGACTAAGCCTTTGTATTATATAATTTTCAGCGAATACATAAAGCATGAAAGAGGGGAAAGCATGAAAGAGGGGTTTTGTGGATGAATACCTTATAAAACTGCCCCAACAAAACACAAAATTTAAGGAGTATATTTTTGTCAAATAGAAAGAGGGCTTTTGTAGGTGAATACTTTATTGCCCCAACGAAACACAATATTTACAACACATATTGTTATTAAGGAATTTTTTAATAGACTTCATCGTCATAAGGAAATTATAGCATGCATGATTTGACCATTAATCCTTAATTCACATATCTCCAATTTATACCCCAATACTTGTGTGATTTTTAATAGACTTCATCGTCATAAGGAAATTATAGCATGCATAATTTGACCATTAATCCTTACTTCACATATCTCCAATTTATACCCCAATACTTGTGTTCTTTCGTGTTGAAGTCTCTTAAGGGCATGGAAATATAGTTTGGATGATATATCTTGCACAATATTTTTGATTCTTTTGATGAAGTTTTCCATAGATTTTTCCTTTGTGAGAAATCCTTTAGCCACATGATGTAGGACTAGAAGAGATGTCCACGTGATGTACTTTGGTTAACAAAAGTCTTTGGTAGAGACAATATCTTTGCTTGATTATTTGTCATATTATTAACATACTATGAGTACTTGTACAGTGATGTGTGGTTTGACGGTAAGTCACATGGGCGAAGCCTGGGGAGACCGAAGTTCAAATCTCATTGAGTACAATGACCTGCTGTGGTGGCGGCTAGAGGGGCAGATTTGCCTTTCCCGTGAGTCTGCTCTTGCTAAAATCATAGGAACTTAGTATACCCGACTTGCAGGTGGTTGGTTATGCTCTTGGTGTTATAGTGGCAGCTATGAGGTTTGATCCTGGGTCTCCCATAGATTAGGCCTAGCAGTTACCGATTCACCATGTGGTTAAAAAAAAAAAAAAAACATACTATGAGTACTTGAACACTTTGTCCTCCACAAAGTCATAGAGAACCCCTCCCACTCTTGTTACCCTATCATCTATTCATTTTTAAAAGGAGTTGTCTTTAGTGCAACTTTTTTGGACTTTCCCCGCTCTCGGAATCTGGTGGAACTATATATACGGATTCAACATTGTGAAAAACCCCTAGGGCTATATATGGATTCAACATTGTGAAAAACCCCTGGGGCACTTGGATTCTGCAGGGTTACCTATCAAAGTTGTGACTTCAATAAATTCTTGTTGGATTTGAGAGAAATTAGACAGAAAAAAACCACCATAAAAACTTCCAAAAAACAACTCATTTTTAAAATTATAATATAATATTTAAACTTTTAAATAAATTGAAAAATTTTAAAATTAATTTTATATTAATTAAAAAATGTAACTTTCAATTAAAATTATTAAAAAATATTAAATATTTATTTTTCAACTTATTCCTTAATTAAATATATTTGGACTAAATCATAATTTATTTTTTTATTTGTTTTGAAACTGCATGGGAGTTACCCGGATGCGGGTGTTAAGGCTTGATTAGAAGTGCCATTACACCCCACGCTCAAGCCACATGTCTTCACGCTCTCGCTAGGTGGTCTCCATGGTTTTTGAACGGGTTCTGGGTGCCAGTACATCCAGGGGCATTAAAGGCCCTTCAAGACAGGAGTATTATCGAGGTTCTGCTGCCAGAGCATTTATCATGGCGCATACAAACTGTGGTTCAGGAATGCGAGCCGGCTCCGGTTTTAATTCTTCGATGGTTCAAGGAATTGTTACGGGAAACTCTGCAAGCGAAATTCCCATCCGCGTCGACATCTCTCGCCCAGTGTTCAGGAGGATTGTGCACATAGTTCAGACGAATGTGCAGGGGATTATCCGGCAGCAAACGCTTCAAAGCAACTTCCATAACGACATTTGCAGGAATCGTAGCAGGTATAGATCAGTTAAGTTTTGTTTGCACAGTTGTGTAGAGATCATCACGCTCCTCATGGCTCCTCGCGGTGGGCATAAGACGCCTCGCAGGGGAGGTCACTCCAGTCAGTCCAGCGGCACTAAACAGAGAGGACAGACCAGCCCGAAGAGGATTTCTCCCTTAGCGTGCGCTTCGCCTCCCTCAGGTGCCTCGATGCCTTCCGAGGATTTGGATAACATTGTTCAAACTGCTACTCTTTGCTACCATCGCCGGACAAACAAACCAGTGGTCAGAGCCCGCATTACAGTCATCTTCGACGAGGAGGATGAGGCGGAGGACAATAGCAATAATGATTTAGGGGAGAAGTTGCCCACCACCTCAGATAATTCTTCCAAGGCTCAGGACACCTCCTACAATCCAGAAGTTCAAAGCCGAATGGAGGGAGATAGCACTGAAGTTTACTCGGCAGAGCAGGAGGAAGCTGCCAAAGAACTTCGCAGTCTCAAACGCAAAGCACCAATGATCTCTGCTGAAGGAACTATGAAGACTCATATGGATTCCCCTGGCAGTGGCTTGAAAATTGAGGAAGAGGAAGACTCGCTGGATTACAAACTTTATCTCAAGCTGCCTCCTGGTTATGACCGCATCGAGGACGTCCCTGTTGGAGTCGAAGTTTCTTGGGAGCCAGACCCGATCCAGGCAGCTGAAGAACGGAAGCAAAGAGTAATGGCTCGCGAAGCTGAGGCGAAGAAGGGCAACAGCAAATGACCACAGACATCTCTGGGGTAAGCCTGTACTCAGGCGAACCGCTTCCTTTTTGTCTTTTGTTCAGTCCAGGCTTGACAGTATGCAATCTCTGAAGCTTAGCTGCTATGTAAACTCGGTCCCCTGTCACAGATCTCGTGGTCTGGTCTTACTAGTGGGTTTTTGGTCTGTCTTTGTCATGTTTAATTGGTCCAGGTTGGACAAATTTCTGTTCAAGACATTTCTTTTTGGGGTTTTGTTTTCTCTGGCTCTTGCAAGCAGAAATACCAGTTGTAATGAGAATTTCTTGACAGAGAGCTGATCCATGGCTCTCAGAGGTGTATACCTCTTGTAAATATTATTTATCCTTTTTTAATACAATAGTTCAGTCTTTACTTAGCAAAAAAAAAAGAAACTGCATGGGAGTACTCCTCGCTATCAAGGTGATCATTGATCCAGCTAACTCCTTTGCTTAACTAAATCATAATTAAATAAATATACAGAAGTTAATTTTGAAGTTTCTCATCCAAAATTATGAAGATAATTGTGAAGATATAATTTGGTGCATATCAAGTATTAGATGTTTTTATGCTTTTTCTTAAAGAACTTGCCATATAATTTATGTCTATTAAAGGATTTGCAATATAATTTAAGATAATATATTAATTTTTATTAATAAAAATAATTTTAAACGCAAATAATTGACATCACATTTAAAATAATTTTTAATATTTTCAAATAAAAATGAGAGACAATAAAATTTATAATTTTAAATTATACAAAATAAACCATATATAGTGGATTTTTTTTTTTTTTTTTTTTTTTTTTAATAATCAAATCAGTGATGAAGACAACTACCACTACTACTATCTATGATGATTCATCACTATTCTAACGTATAACGTATAACCTTAAAATTAAAAGCAACACACCTTATCTTATTCTCCTTATGGAAGTGGGTCTTTCCCCTATCTAGAGCCTAGCTATGATTAGGCTTTTGTTGTACAAGCACAAACTCAATAACATAGGAGACTATAGACTTCCTAAGGCAACTTTAAATTCCAGCCAAAACCACCTAAGGCTCAAACGAGGTTGGTATAAAGACACCAGGGCGTGGTTAAACCATTGCAAAGCATTAATAACATTAAAAATATTGTTACTTCTAAGTTCAAAAGAAAAATGTGGTGTGAGAAAGATTTAGTAGCTAAAAGAAAATTAAGATATTATAAGGAGGTCATCAACCCCACCAAGACAACTTTAAATTCCAGCCAAAACCACCTAAGG
Source organism: Pinus taeda (assembly GCA_000404065.3). Lineage (NCBI taxonomy): Eukaryota > Viridiplantae > Streptophyta > Pinopsida > Pinales > Pinaceae > Pinus > Pinus taeda. The sequence goes on from APFE030680634.1 coordinate 72,038, forward strand.
CTCAAACGAGGTTGGTATAAAGACACCAGGGCGTGGTTAAACCATTGCAAAGCATTAATAACATTAAAAATATTGTTACTTCTAAGTTCAAAAGAAAAATGTGGTGTGAGAAAGATTTAGTAGCTAAAAGAAAATTAAGATATTATAAGGAGGTCATCAACCCCACCCTAGAAGTTCAAAAGTATCTCTTTGTTTTAACTAGCTCAAAGAAGAAAATTAATATAACCAAGATTAGAACGAACTCTCATGAGTTCCATAGTGAAACAGGGAGTTGGGCAGTGCCTAAAACACCATGGATGGAAAGGCTTTGCCATCTCTGAGAGAATGCCAATATCGAGGATGAAAATCACTTCTCTTAGAGTGCCCCAGGTACAACCACATTAGATCTCTATTTCAAAATATTTATTGCAATACTGACCTCCCTAGCCTTTTAGGATGTCAAAATTATAGTGAGGTCGGGAGGCTTCTCTCCAAGCTTTTTGAGTATAGGAATAAAATCTTAAATCAAACTAAATAATTAGTTTCTTTAGTTCGGATAAACCAAAGTTTGGCCTTAGTGGATGTTAACCATCATCATCATCATCATTTAAGGAAAACCATCAATCTAAAATTGGCCAACGTTGGTCTATTAAAAAGTAAAAACAGAAAAAATAAACAGCTAATATTTACAATTTCAATAATTTCTAACCAAATATTAAATCGAATTAAATAAAAAAATATAAAAAAAAACCAAATTAGAAGCCAATTAATTAAAGTCTAAGTTGTCCAATGCATTCAGACTTAGTTACTACTATCTACCATGACTCATCACTATTATTTAAAAAACACCATCAGAAAAAAAAACAAACCAAATAAACAATTAATATTTACAATTTTTACTGGTTCATTTAAAAAACAAACCAAATAAACAACTAATATTTACCATTTCAATAATTTCAAATTAGATAAAAAAATATATAAAAAAATTGGACCAAACCGAGAACGTTTAGAACCCAATTAATTAAAGTCTAAGTGTAAGTTTTCCTATGCGTTCGGACTTGGGATCCCACAACTGACCATGATCCATTGCTTAGCGTCGAAGTTATGAATGCGGATAAATATGAAAGTCACATGCACGCCACCTCAAATCGATGGAAAACTTATATAAATCCTGACCGGGGTTGCAGAGATCTATCCCTCCCATTTCTAGCCAGAAGTCTGACATCTCCTTCCAACCTCTGAAGCCATGGCAAGACCCCCGAAGCCCATTGATGTGGAGCTCACAATTCTTTCAGCTCGCGATCTGAAGAACGTGAATTGGCGACACGGCGACCTGCGCCCTTACGCCGTGGCGTGGGTCGATCCCGATTTCAAGGTCTCCAGCAGGGTCGATCCGGAGGGCGATACGAACCCGTCATGGGACGAGAAGCTCACGATTCCCGTAGGCAACAGGCCCCTGGAAGATGCCGAATTGACCATCGAAGTCGTGCACGAAAAGCCCTCGGAGGGCACCAAACCGCTGGTTGGCACCGCACGAATTCCGCTTTCCCAAGTCCTGGACGAAGTCGGATTCGAAGAAAAGCTGGAGAGGACCCTGAAGCTCAAACGCCCGTCGGGCCGTCCGCAAGGTAAGCTTGAAATTCTGATCCGTTTAAGAGAAAAGCGATGGCCAGAACCCCAGTACGCACAGCCCTACGGAACCAGAGGTTTCAATCCAAGCTATCCTGCTTACCCTTCTCAGCAATACCCATATGCCAACCCTTCCGCAGGGTATGCCAATCCGCCGGCAGGGTACCCTTACCCTTATCAGCCACCAAACCCTTACGCGCAGCCAAACCCTTATGGGCAACCAAATCCTTATCAGGGATCAAACCCTAGTCCCTATGGGGGTTCGTATTATAACGAGGCTCCGCCTGTGGGATCTTCTTCGGGTGCTTATTCTGCAGCTACGGCACCCCCTGCGGCTTATTATGGGCAGCCTGAGAAGCCCAAGAGTAGTAAGTTTGGCATGGGCACTGGTCTGGCGGTTGGGGCCGTGGCAGGGGCTTTGGGAGGCTTGGCTTTGGGTGAGGTTGTTAACTACGAGGAAGATAAGTTTGAAGACAGAGTTGCAGAGAGAGTAGAAGACAATTTAGGCTATGACGATGATTATGGCGGCGGGGATGATGATTATTAAGAATAGTAAGATATAGAGGACATAAATTGGAAATGTTTTTCTGATTTGTGTTTTCTGGTTCCTTAGCTGATTCTGCAGCTGATTGGTGTTTTTGCTAGAAGCAGATGTTGTGGTTGTTTTCGTTTCTTTTGGGATGCAATTCTTCTGCATAACTTATGGAATAGTATTAGCTGCTTATTCAGACAGTATTTGAAAACACAGTGTAGTTTCTTTGAGGCTGATTTGGACCCAAATAAGAAATTACTCAAAAATATGAGTATATTGTGTGGAATAATGCTATGTCTGTCGAGTAATAAAGTTTTTTTCATCAAAATGTCAAATAACTGGGTTTGCCTACCTTATTCAGTTCTTATACATCTTGATCTTCTTGCCGTCTGCTATCTTTACTAAGTTTTTAATCTGCCTCACAAATGCCATAATGTTTGGTTGAAAACGCTGAAATGATTGAAGATCTTAAGATCATTTCATGCAAAGCACCTATTGCCGAGAGTTAGTTTTTAAGCATTTCCATTTTTCTGTTTTTAAGAGAAACTGATGCTTATATCTCAAGTGATGTTTAGTTCTTATACATCTGGATCTTCTTGCCGTCTGCTACCTTTACTAAGCTTTTAATCTGCCTCACAAATGCCATAATGTTTGGTTGAAAACGCTGAAATGGTTGAAGATCTTAAGATCATTTCATGCAAAGCACCTATTGCCGAGAGCTAGTTTTTAAGCATTTCCAGTTTTCTGTTTTTAAGAGAAATTGATGCTTATATCTCTGAAGTGATGTTTAGTTCTTATACATCTTGATCTTCTTGCCGTCTGCTATCCTTACTAAGTTTTTAATCTGCCTCACAAATGCCATAATGTTTGGTTGAAAACGTTGAAATGGTTGAAGATCTTAAGATCATTTCATGCAAAGCACCTATTGCCGAGAGCTCGTTTTGAAGCATTTCCAGTTTTCTGTTTTTAAGAGAAACTGATGCTTATATCTCTGAAGTGATGTTTATGTTAGTGGAAGTGATGTACATGTAGATGAAATGACATTGTTCTGTAACTTGGGTGTTAAGTGTGTTAGTGTAAGTATTGTTAATAAAATAAATAAAAAATGCATGAGGGGTAGATTAGTTGGTTTGTCTGGGGTTTAGGCTTCATTAGGTTACAGATTCAAACCTCATGGGGTTGAGGATGGAAGTCACTTTGGGGGAATTAAACTTCCAAGGGGTGTTCAGATTGAGCCTTGTACAATGCTGGTGATAAGCATCCCATTTTGGGTGGTCACAGGGTCAAACTTCATGGGGAAGGGTGGTCACAGATTCAAACTGCATTGGGAAGGGTTGAGGATGGAAGCCCCTTTTGGGGATTTAAACTTCCCAAGGGTGTTCAGGCTCGATTAAGCTTTGCATAATCCCGTTGTGGGTGGATCGGTGTTCTTCCATCTAATAAAAGGGCCAGCCCTACATAATCTTAATAGTAATCATCCCATTGTGGGTGGATTGGTGTTCTTCCATCCAATAAAACGGTAGACCCAGGATAGGCTCAACCTTGTCTCAACAAAAAAATTAAAGAAAAGAAAGAAAAAGATCTCATATATTTTTATAAATTTCAATCTTTATCAAACAATCTGTGATGGTGCAAAAAAAATTGAGATTTGCATATTGATATTTTTGCTTCCTTTCTTTAGAGCTTAAGATTCAGAGATTACATCCATCTTAATTTTGGATGTATCAAGTGCACCTTGGTGATAAACATCTCATTGTGGTTGGATTGGTGTTCTTCTATCGAATAAAAAAAAGGCTAGCTTAGTTTAGTCAAAAAAAAGTTTTCATATGGTTTTATAAATTTCAATCTTTATGAAACATTATATAATGGTGAAAAAAATTGAGATTTACATATTGATATTTTTAGCTTCCTCGAAAGCTTAAGATTCAAGATTACATCCATCTTAATCCTGAATGTATCAGGTGACCATACACGTCAACACTAGTGGTTTGAAGTTTTTTATTTTCTAATTTCTAGAAAGAAAAAGGTTAGTGTTGAAACAGAGGAATATGCCAGAACCACCTATGTACGCATCTGTGTGGAAATGGACTTCAGCGCTGGATTCCCAAGTGAAATAAACCTAACAAGTAAAGACTGTGTGGAACCAGAAACTCGATTATGAAAGTGTCATCTTCAGACGTCGATCTTGCTTTGAGACAGACCATCTAGCCAAAAATTGCCCAAAAGCCTCACGGAAAAATTCTGCTAGAAAAAACCATCACAGATCTACATGGTGGGAAGGAGCACAAAAAGAACACTACGCTGTCATCAAAGAAGAATACTCTAGAGAAAGCTCTGAATCACAAGAAATCGGGGAAAAAAGAAACAACTCTCAAGACAAACATGGAGAAAGTCCTGCCCAACAAATCAACAATGATGAGGATTCGAACACTGCACAAAATAAATGTTCGTTTAACAGCAAAATAGATCTCCTAGACCAAACTTCTTCTCCGACTATCTTCAAAAGGACGAACACAATAGGTCGCGAAGCTAAGACACCAATGTCCCAAGAACCAGAAGAGATGAAGGAGATGCAAGATAAAGGAAGTTGGAAGACCGTAGAGAAGAAAAAGAAAGCTACAGCCCCAATCTCGTCAAGAAAGACGAGGAGCCAGATCATTAAAAACTAAGAAAATTGTAGGTCCAATAGACCAATTTGGTCTCAGTGGACGTTAACCATCATCATCATCCTCATCATGAAAACGTTATTCAATTAGTTACTGATTATACGATGAGTTCATTAGTCCATATTTTTAGTATATCAATATTATTGTTTCTTTTTATTGTATTGATTCATTAGTCCATATTCTTATTCTTAGTATATCAATATTATTGTTTCCTTCTGTTTTATTGATTTTATATAAATTATATTTAGTTTTAATATTGTGATTTTTTTTTTTTCTTTAATTATGAGAGGACTTACGATCAGTTCTCATCATGTTACACCTCTACCTTATATTATGTGAAGACTTACGATCAGCTGCATCATTTAAGTGCATTCAATATAACTTTTTCCTTGCCTATTGATACCAGTAAAGCAATAGCATGCGAGTATTTATATTTAATAAAAAGTAGTAAGATGAGTTTGATTTACAGAAGTAATTTACTCTGATTATGAGTTCTATCTCTCAAATAAATCAAGAAATTGTTATGATCTATCTGGTAATGCAGCGGTTAATTTCGAGACATTTGTTTTGCTACCAACTCAAAGATTAGATGTTACTCTTGTGTAGCATAACTTGACCGGCATTCTGATGGAAATATAGGATGGGTATGCACTGTCATACAAAATACCAGCTAGCTTTTCAGCTGTGCCATTTGATTTATTACACCAGACAGTCGGGCATTAGGCTGAGTTGGCAGATCTGCATTTGCATCCTAATTTACATTTTCATCTGTTTTCTGAATGCTAGGAAAAAATAATAATCTTTCTGTTTCTGAATACATGATTAGGGGAGCATAACGCTTACAGTGAGTTTGTTTTACTTCAGTTTGTTAGGGTAAAAGCTGCGAAATATTCTTATGCTTTGGTATTGTTCTGCGTTGAAATATACATGGATAACATATTTCTAAAAACCTAATCACAGTTATTTCTTAATTTGTTATTGAAAATCCTAATTACAAAGAAGGTCTTTATATATCTAAACGATGTCATTCTCACTTCTGGAGATGTAAATTGAATTTTTTTATACCCTGTATGCCATGTAGAATGAAATTCACAATCCCAAGGTTCTTTTGCTGCCAAAAAGGAAATCTTCCATGTAAAATGAATGAGGGGAGAGGTGGTCAGAACATTTTCTTTTACCAAAAAGGAATTTTCCATGTAAAAGCAATGAGGGGAGAGATGGTCATAGAATGTCTTTCCTTGAATCTAATGTCGCTTTGGCCTTTTGGCCAAAACCAAATCAAACTGCTCTCGTGATTTTGGCCTTTGAAATAAAATGCATTGAAAAAATAATTACCACCTCAAATTGCAAGGACCTTGCAGAAGGAATGTAACAAAGATGAATATTTCGATTCTAAAGGAGATTTTTGAATTGTTTTGACGTGATAAATTTAAGTAGGACAAATAAGACCTTGGATTGCACATTTTGTTTAGCTCGGTAGATATAGTTAAGTTTTATTTGAGCCAGTTGTATGCTATACCAAGTCCTAGCATTTCGGAATAGTGTTGTGGATAGTGTTGTGCCAAGTTGTATGCTATACCTAAGTCTTATCATTCCCGGATAGTGTTGTGCCAAGAGACATGTGACTCGATTGATATTCCTTATTGAGAAATTTCTATAGTGCATTGCCAACTCCATTTCTGTTTCATATAATTGTTGTAGAAATTCTCCATTTCTGTTTCATATAATTGTTGTAGAAATTGTATAGACAAAATAATCTTCACCAAGAAATTTGTATTTTATCTAATTCATGAATTTCATCTTATTTTAATGAGGTCATAGATTTATCATATTGCAAAGGGTTATATTGAGAAAGGGTGGGGGTGAGAGGCGACGGAGGGGTGCATCAATGAAACATTGATTGGATCATCATTAACCAATTTTTACTCTTCATTAAATCATTTGTCTATCCATATATAAGCAACTGATGAAAACTCAATACATGAAAAAAATTTCAAACCACGAGAGCATCACAATCATAACACATGGACACTAGGGATTTTAGGTGGAAACCCATAAAGGGAGAAAACCACCATGCTTCTTCTTCTCTTAATCTTTAATCATTACATCATACACTGACACCCACCAATGTGCAAGCATTGACTTGCAAGGCAATGACCTCAATTTCATGCGAGCATCCACTCGCTTCAGGGAATTACTTGATTGAAGCACCCACTTGATTAGGCAATTCCCTGATGGAAGCACCCACTTCCACAACAATACACAGATCTCGATCTGCTGAATGCATTGACCCCCAAATAGTTTCTCAAGCACTCTCTAACCAACAAGCCACTACTCCTAGCGAGCCATGATTTGCTTGAAGGCACCGGCCTTACAAATAACCATTGTGGACCACGTTTTCATACATTTTCATACTGGATCCATTCACACTCTGTCATTAGCAATAACACAAATTATCTTGCAATGTCGCTCTTGCAATACAAACCTCTTCTCAACAAAATATACTATCATCTGTAACTCACTAGCAATACTCACTCTCTGTCTAGCAACACATTCATTCTGTCATCAACACACTCATGCAACACTCTTTAATCTATCACACAACCGTAAATAACATTCACCGGCTTTGGTCAAATAAACTCAACATAACACATCATCAAGCTTAGCGGTGGCAACATATTAACAACGTCAATCTCTAACAAATAATGAGACTCAACAATAACACCTACAGAAAGCAACCCCTTGATCTCTTCAACAAGTGCAATTCAAAGAGGCACAATAGCAAGACATAACCCATATATATACAATAAGGGTTTGCACAATTCTAGTCCTATTATAATATACTTTGATCATACCCTGTAACTAAATTTATGCACAGATAAGACATAAATTCATGTTCAAGCATTCCAACACAACATTTAGCTCATACTTTCATCTCTGCATTAGACCTTGTTTCACCATAATGATCATTGCTTGGACACAATGCACATTGGATTTCACAGGCACAAATCCTTACGCCCATTCCACTAAATCACATCACACCAGGTCGCAAGACAGGCCAGAATAGAGGATATTGGACCTTCTACTCATAAATATACAATACACAGTACCAGATCGATTAGCACTTGCACTCTTCATACTGCCAATGCACTACATCATGAATGCTCCTTAACCCGCTGCTTCACATCAGAGTAGACCAACTTGCACCACCAGGCTTGTGCACTAGATCAATCATTGCTCACTCAAAATAATTCCTCATGCATTGATGCTCCAAGATTGGTCTCAATGCAGAGTCATGCTCCATTGAACCCCTGAATGCACTCGAGCTTGGATGTAGACATGTACCACCACTACAGTATTATTTTATTCCATATTTTAAAACTCCGACTCGGCTGGGGATCGACTCCGACTCCGACTCCGACTCCGACTCCAAAACGGTAATGACTCCGCCGGCTCGATTTCAATGACTCGGTCGTTGTAAAAAATACATTAAATATATATAATTTTTTATTTATAAAAAAACATAATTTAAAAATTTTAAACATAATTTTAAAGATTTTCATTCATGTTTTCAAACACACAACATTATAATATAGATGGAAGACAACATATGATCAAAGTAGGCTCATGAACCAATCCATTATATCAAAATGGTACCCAATGGCAATACATAGTCAACTATCGTACATGATCAAAGACTCAAAACAAAAAACACATAACCAAGGAGGCTAGAAATGGCCTCTACAACAAAAGTAAACTGTGACCAGACTCTAATACTAGTACTACAACTACCGGCTAGTAGCTACTGCCAGAGGAGCCAAGATCATGTCGATCAATCTCTGGATCATCATCAGAGTCAGACAGGGAGCCCCATGGCTCTTCCTCATCATCATTGTCTCCAACTGCAGCTGTAGAAGTGGTACCACTAGCACGCTGTGCAACTGCAGCAGATGCAAGCTGAGATAGAGTAGATATGCCGCTGCGCTTCTGTCATGGTTGAGCAGAGGAAGCACCTACAACTGGAGTCCTTGTTCGCTGTGAGACTGAGGCTGGTCGATTGGGATCTACATTCAACTGAACAACATGTTCAAGTTCCACTGATGTCTCGATATCTAAATCTAAATCAAGATCCCCATCAGGATCAAACTCTGCTGGACGACTCTCCACTACCCAATCTGATGTTGGATCAATGCCTTCCAACACAATGGGATCTGAATCAAGTCTTTTGTTCAACAAATGGTTTCGTCTGAGCCGGAGGTTGTATTGGACATAAACTAGATCATTTAACCGTTTTTGATCCAAACGGTTTCTCTTCTTTGTGTTACTTGGGAGCAGGAGCGAAAACGGGAGCGGGAGCGGCATTTTCAGAAGCTCCTGGTTTGGGAGCAAATCCCAGAGGAGTTTGACAACCAATGTCACTAACATCAAGGTACATAGAGGGATTGGTGCTCTTGATTAAATACGAGTTCCATACCCTAATACATGACAAAATTCAATGGAAACATTGCAATCCTCCAATCCTGAAATCCTGAAAAACTGATAAGTCCGCTGGATTTTGAATGAAATCTAAAATTCTGCTTTCTCCATATGAAATCCAATGAGGCCGAAACCACTCTCAAACATCCCGAGTCATTTCATGGTAATGTTAAAAATTTAAGTAAAAGGATGAAAATGAAGATTAAGCAGAATGTTGCTTTTACTTTAAGAATTTAACATTACCATGGAATTTGAATAGCATATCAATAGTAGAGAGCATTTGAGTGTGTTAAATAGGGTTTGGGAGGGGAAAATGGACCCCAAATAACATTTAGCTAATTCATAAAACACCTTGGAAGTCTAAACCAATCAGCAAACCCCTTAAAATTTCATTAAAATAATGTTAAATTGCTGTTTTAGTGGGTTACGGGCCGCTGTTTGTGACTTGGCTGAATCAGTACGGGAAACGGCCGAGTTGGCCGAGTCAGCCATGACTCGGTCGAGTCATGGCTGACTTGGCCAACCGAGCCGTTTTTTGTACCGAGTCACTCCGGAGGGTAATGGAACGGACCAACTCGGCCTTTTCTGTTTCGAAACGGCCGTTTTTTAAAACTATGTTTTATTTTCTTTGATCGCTCCACCAAATCGATTGCTCTTTCCTTACCTAGGAAACACCTCTAGATCACAACCTTCTATTTGCTTATACCTATCACACTTGTTTTCATTTACCGATGATAACTCAAGCTAAACAAACCATCGAGCCCCTACTCTGTCTCGTTCAATACCGAAATTGCAGATCCATGTAGACTTGAACATAGATCACATCTACACACTTCAATTACACACTCGAACAATCAATACTAAACCAAATCGGATTGCTCACTCAATGTTGACTCGATCAAAGCATCTCAATGTTGACTCAATCGAAGCATCACTGACTTTATCAACACCATGGGAAATTCCATGGGAAAAAACATGTAGTTGGCTTGTGGTATTTTTATTGTCATGCACATGATCATACACACGCTTTTCCTAAAATAAATCCGTGTATATACACGCTTTGCTCACACACAAGCGGAGTACAGATTGCAAACTTCGACTTAGGTTGTCTGCAAGTATTTCCACTTAGACTCCGGGCACTTCATCAATGGGGCTTCATGACATTAACTTCAACATAGAACTTGCAAACTTGACATTTGAGGGTTGACATCAATGCCGACCAAACAAAGTTGCCACCAACAATCTACCTGGTTGACATTGATAACAACCTCTTGCAAAAACTAGGTTGTCTGATTTTTCTCTCCCTCTTTGACATCAATGGAAAATGACACGTAACTATCTGAATACTATGTTGAAATTTGATAACTAAAAAAATAGTTTCCTGCAATCCCAACCCGATTATAATTTCACAGTATCACTCATTCAGTTAAATGCTCTTTCCCATAAACATACATTCAACATATAGAATTTTGAAAATGAAAATTTCAGATTAAAACGCATGACGCTGTCAACACATGCTGAAAATAAATATGGACATAACTAGACTAGCAATACACAAAAATACACAGATTTTTGGTCAACTTAGACCCAGACAAAACCCTTTCAATCTTTTCTAGAGAAAATTTGTTAGAGAGCTCTTCAATTTATTTATTGTTCAAGTTTAGGAAAAATAAATTTGCAGACAAAATAGAACAACAAAATACAACTTATTTCTTCAGCCCAAAACTCCTTGAAAACCATGCCCACTTTACCTCAATTTTTGTGCCCACTTGAAGCTGAAAATGTATTGTACGGATTTCTATACCACTGTATGCACTGTACGATTTTTTTTTTCATTTTTTTCCAAAAACTTCTCTCGAATGACATGCAGCGCACACATTCCATGTTGTTCGTATTGTATTTTCTGTTGTCTTCTATGCCTTGATTTCCATGCTCAACTTTGCTCAGAAATCACTCCTTCAGCGTGCTGCAACAATTTCTCTTTGAAAACTTTTCTTCAGCTCTCAGCCTCCTTTCTCCAATCTATTTATAAAGAATTAATGCAGTGTCTCTTTTTCCCCCAATGACTTTTGGGCAACTTTAATATCTAATAGTTCAGATTCATTTAGATTAAGGGATGAGAATAAATGTGAATTTAATTCTCATTTTCTTTTTTTTTTAACTCATTCATTAAATAAAGGACCCACATTGTACTTTATGTCTACAATCACTTTTCACTTTATAATTTAACATTGATTTTACCACTTATAAAGTCACTTTTACTTTATAAAGTTACTCTTAGGAAAATAATTATTTTGGTCACTTTTCCCTAGGTAGAGACTAATCCATGCGAAAACATTTGTCCAAGGTACATTAAAATAAACACTCCCTCCTACCGAGAAAAGTGTTTTTCACCACACCCATTTTGTCCCTGAAATGGACATGCTTGTCTCTTTGCAAGGACTTCGTGAGAATATCAGCCACCTACTCATATGTTGATATATACTCTAGGTTCACTGCCCCCTTTTGAACATAGTTCTTGATGAAACGATATCTGATGTCAATGTGTTTTGACCTGTCATGAAACACTGGATTTTCCGTGAGTTTAATGCAACTCTGATTATCACAGTGAATAACTGCCGGTCTCAACACCTGATCAAATAGGCCATACAACAACTTGCGAAGCCAAATGGCCTCACAACTTTTCTGGCTAGCAGCCATATACTTAGTGTCAGAAGAGCTCAAAGCCACTGAATTTTGCTTTCGATTGAACCATGACACAATTGTCGAACCCAATCTGAAGAAACACCATGAAGTGCTTTTCCTGTCAGAAGCACAACCTACCAAATTTGAATCTGTATAACCTGCCAACTTCACTCCATCTCTCCACCTATAGTCCAGACCATAATCAACAGTGTCCTGCATGTAGCGAAGAATGTGCTTTGCAGTTTTCCTATGCACCTTCCTGGGCTTAATCATGAACTGGCTAAGTGTGTTCACTGCGAAGCATATATCTGGCCTATTGTTGACCAAATACATCAAGGACCCAATAAGTTGCTTATACAATGTGGGATCCACCAAACTAGAATCTGAAGCATGAAGCTTCTTCCAGTTGGTGACCATAGGTGTAGACATCGTTCTACAGTCTACCATGTGAAATCTGCTCAACACATCTAGAACATATTGCTCCTGCCCTAGAAAGATATGCCCCTCCTACCACACCTCAAGCCCCAAAAAGTAATGCATCAGCCCAACGTCCTTCATCTTGAATTCCATAGCAAGATCCTCCTTGCAACCACTAATCAGTGTCTTTGCCTTAGTAATGAACAAGTCATCAACATACAACACAAGAATGAATCGATCATCCCCTACAACAATGTCGTATAGGTTCAGATCTACATCACTCTTTGTGAAACCCATATGCTGCAAGTAAGTATCAATCCTCGAATACCAAGCTCTTAGAGCTTTCTAAAGTCCGTAAAGTACTCACCTCAACCGGCATACATGGGTCTCCTGCTCAAGTCCCTCAAATCCTTGTGGTTGTTCGATGTACACCTGTAAACACAACTGCCATGCATTCTGTCACATCTGATATCTCTCCTGTAGATTCATCTAGTTACATAGATTCATTTAGTTACCATATACAAGTGAGTTGTTCTGCTATAAGTGGGTTGCCATAAAGTACAACACATGTATCATAATTCCAACAATCTCCCCCTTTGGACTTGATGGCATCTATGTTAGTGTTAATTACTGCACGCTGTATAAATTGTTAGAGATAACAACACCACCAAAATATTCTCCCCCTTTGACATCAAGGGAAAAGGGTGGACCAAGATATTCCCCCCCTTTGATATGAAGAATGTCATATTTGAACAACGAAATATAAACCTTAATCATGCTCCCCCTAGGCACATGCTGAATTTTCTTATTATACTCCTTTGTGCATGTTTTAATACGCTGTGATGCATGTTTTAATACGCTGTGATGCACTAACCATCCATGCTCCCCTTGAGCACATGCAGAGTTTGCAAAAATATTTTCCAAAAGAATAACATGACTCTATAATTCAACTATGTGAGTTTGACCTTTCTATCACCAATGACTCATACATACGTCAATCTTCCAACCAAGTGGGGATATACCAATTGTTTATAATCATTGAAATATAGAAATTATTACATCATCCTTCCCATGCATAGTGGGGGTCCAAATTACATCATATGATCAAAAAGGACTCATTAAAAGACTATGACAGACAGAGACATTATTACATCATGGGCCTTTACATGACCTTTGCATCAAATGATATACATGACATTTTTAACAAAGACCAAAGACTTAAACAAGACCATGATAGTCATCAGCAACTATTATATACCATTTATGATCTGCATCATAAGCCTCTATCAGCAGCGTCCAGACCAACAACCTGTATATGTCCATCATCAGTGAATATTATCAACTTGTGACAAAGTATGTCGTATATAGATATCAACTCATCCTCTTGACCTTATCAAGATCATCTTGCTCTGTTTCCTTAGTAGAAAGAGTCTTATCATAACCTTCCATGAATCAATTAAGCATATGTCATATCTCCAGGTAGTAACACAAAATCATTCACATCATATCATATGTATGTGAAAATAACATAGTCATCATCTCTAATCATAACATCATCATCAAGAATCGCATGATCTTTCCATAAGAACCCTCAATATATCAACCATGTATCATCACTAGGGAATATCTCACATCTGATGAGCATCAACCATGATAATAAATATATGTGAGTATCAACCTATCATCATAAGGTAAGAATTCATCATCATTATGTGACTAAGTAAGCCATGCCTTCAAATAGCTATGTCTTCATGAAACTTACGATCACACCATTCTATTGGCTAATCAACAATATTTATCAATATGTAACTTAAGTAATCATCCATGTATCAACATAATGTGTATCCATCAATTATGTATCTAGCAAACCATGAGCGCATGGTCATTTGTCAAGTTTTATTGATAACATCAATAGCAACAATTTTCAACGATGTGAGTGTTAGGGTTCCACTCCAACCCCCTTATTTATGTAATAGGATAGAGTCATAGTTATAGTTAAGTAAAGAGTCAATAAAGCCCATATTAATAATTGTAAGTGGTTAACCCACATTTAATGAAGGGACCACAGTTAGTTGCAAATGGGCCATGGTATTAGATAGATGGTATTAATAAGAACCATGGTATTGCCGCATAGTATCGCATGTATGAATCCTATATAAAGGAGAGAGACTCCTCTCGAGGAGCATCGTGTCTTATTTTATAATCGAGCTCTGCTTTATTGGAGGTTGCCCACTCGAAGAGGCAAGTGAACATTGCTTTCTGAATAATAAAATACTTGCTGTTATTTTTCATTGTTCTATGTGCTGGGTATATTTCTTCGCATATTTGGTATTCTGATATCATCTTGCAGGTTAAGAGCATAACAAGTGGTATCAGAGCGCTTTCCAGGGCCGATGGGATCTCTAATTTTTAGCGATTTTTTTTTTTTTGGCTAGAGACGTGTT